>VWZI01020016.1:788240-834960 GCA_013396835.1 Psilopogon haemacephalus
TTTTTTTTCCCAGCCCCTAAGACTTCTCTCTCTCTCTTTTTTTATTTTTATTTTCTGGAGTGCTGTATATGGAGCCTTTATTATTGCACTTTTCTGCTTATTACCAATTCATGGAATCTTAAGAGGCTGAAGAAAAAAAAAAAACAAAAACCAAAACCAAACCAACAAAACAGCCACAAACCCAAACCCAGATTCTTGAGCTAAATATTTCTAGGGAGTGTCTTAGCCCCAGAGCCTCTCTCTGCAGGTGGAGGCTTCAGAGTGGAGGAGAGCAGAGCTCCAAGATAGCACTGCCAGGGGAATTGCAATTTGTAATTAACAGGAGATTCAACCCAGCTACAAAAGGGAGTGAGGCAGCTGCTGCAACAGGCTGGAAATGAACCTGCACCAGTGCATACACTTTGGGCTCTACCAGCCCTCACCCCATGGTCACTGGGGAATTGGAGGATGAGCATCCTGAGCTGAAGATGTGAGGTTCCTGTGCTTGGCCCCTTCCTTGCAGGGGCACAGAATGGTAGGGGTTGGAAGGGACCTCTGGAGATCATCAAATCCACCCCCACCCTGCCAAGGTAAGGTCACCTAAAGAAGGTCACACAGGAACACATCCAGGTGGGTCTGGAATGCCTCCAGAGATGGAGACTCCACCACCTCCTCATGTTCAGATGGAACTTCTTCTGCTCCAGCTTGTGCCTGTGCACTCTCCACCTCCCCTCTTGTAGCTCAAAGCCATTGACTCTCATCTTGTCACTCTCACACCTTGTCCAAAGTCCCTCCCCAGCTCTCCTGGAGCCTCTTCAGGTACTGGAAATCTGCTCTGAGGTCTCTCTGGAGCCTTCTCTTCTCCAGGCTGAACAGCCCCAGCTCCCTCAGGTTCCCACAGGGGAGGTTCTCCAGCCCTCTGATCATTTTGGTGGCCTCCTCTGGACCCTCTCCT
The DNA here is from genome assembly GCA_013396835.1 of Psilopogon haemacephalus. NCBI lineage: Eukaryota > Metazoa > Chordata > Aves > Piciformes > Megalaimidae > Psilopogon > Psilopogon haemacephalus. The sequence continues at coordinate 789,175 of VWZI01020016.1, forward strand.
AAAGCATTCTGTGATCTGTGACTCTGGTTGTGACCAGGAAGGTGAGCTGAAGCTTTGCAGACAGTGCAATCTCTCTCTTCCAGCTGCCAGCAAGAACCCCCAAAGCCTCATTTCTTGCTTTTGTCTTCTGCAGATACCACTTACCAGGATTGGGTCTTTCATCTCCATGGGGCTTTTGTCTTCAAACATCTCAGATCTTTAGAGAGTGGAAAACATTACCAGGCCGGGAGGAACTTTATTCTGATTTGCTAGGTGTAGGAGGAAGAGAAGGCACTTTAAAGAGCAGAGATTGCCTTCAGAGGGGGGCTCCTGATCCTAAAGGCTGCCTCAGTGAGGCTCCACCTGAAATACTGCATCCAGTGCTGGGCTCCCCAGTTCAGGAGGGCAGGGATCTGCTGGAGAGAGTCCAAGGGAGGGCAGTGAGAATGCTGAAGGGGCTGCAGCACTGCCTGTCAGGAGAAGTCCCCTCAGCATCCTCACAGCCCTCCCCTGGACCCTCTCCAGCAGGTCCCTGTCCCTCTGCAACTGGGGAGCCCCAAACTGAAGGCAGTGCTCAAGATGAGGTCTGAGCAGGGCAGAGCAGAGGCAAAGGAGAACCTCCCTGGCTCTGCTGGACACACTCTGCCTGATGCCCCCCAGGGCCCTCTTGGCCCCCATTGCTGTGCCATGGTTTAGTGGCAGTGTCTTAGCAGCTCTGGGTGAGCAGCTGCACCTGCTCACCTCAAAGGCCTCTTCCAAGCTCAGCACCACCCTCTGATGTTGATACTCTGCACTAATCCAGACGCCTGTGATGGAGGCTGCCAAACCACAACCTCCAGCAGGCAGCTGCTGGTCCACAGAAGGATGCACAGCAAGAAAGGATCACTTAAGAGTCATTAACAGCAGTAGGGAGGCAAAGCTCCTGCTGCAAAGGAAGCTGTGCAAGTAGGAAGCTCTTTCTCGTGCCTCCTCTGAAGCTGAGGTTCTAGGAGAGCATTTCTGACTGTTGTTTGTTTACCCAAAGAGCAGCAGAAGAGCCTCTTTGATGTGGCTGCATCCCATGCGGTGCTCATCCAAAAAAAAAAGGAAGGAAATGATAATTTCCTGCTTTGTTCTGCATTTGAAGTGAAGAAGGCTTCTCACTTACAAGCTGGAGAGCCAACTTCAGCTGAGGTGTCCCTTCAGCCTTACCAAAATTGGCCCAGTGTGGTGCTTGGCTGCCCACGGTGAGGAATCACAGAGGGTGACACCCAACTGAAGGTGAGCCAGCAGTGTGCCCAGCTGGGCAAGGGGGACAATGGCACCAGGAGCAGTGTGGGCAGCAGGAGCAGGGCAGTGCTTGTGCCCCTGTGCCCAGTGCTGCTCAGGACACACCTTCAGTCCTGTGTCCAGTTCTGGGCCCCTCAGTTCAGGAGAGATGTTGAGGTGCTGGAAGGTGCCCAGAGAAGGGCAGCAAGGCTGGGGAGGGGCCTGGAGCACAGCCCCAAGAGGAGAGGCTGAGGGAGCTGGGGGTGTGCAGCCTGCACAAGAGGAGGCTCAGGGCAGAGCTCATTGCTCTCTGCAGCTGCCTGAAGGGAGGTTGTGGCCAGCTGGGGTTGGGCTCTGCTGCCAGGCACCCAGGGACAGAAGGACACAGGCTCAAGCTGTGGCAGGGCAGGCTCAGGCTGGATGTTAGGAGGCACTCCCAGCCCTTGTCCAAAGTCCCTCCCCAGCTCTCCTGCAGCCCCTTCAGGTCCTGGCAGGCTGCTCCAAGGTCTCCCTGGTGCCTTCTCTTCTCCAGGCTGAACAGCCTCAGCTCTCCCAGTCCACTCCATGCACTCCCAGCTCCTTTTCCTAACCGTGGACAAGTTCTTCCTTGCTCTGCTGAGCCTTGCTGTGTTTATGGCTGCATTTGATGTGCCATCATCTGCAGTCAAGTGAATGTCCCAAGCTCTCAGGGTTTGCTTGCAGTGCTTTTGTCTCTGTTGTTGCACAAAAGGGCTTCAGATCTAACTGGAAATGAAGGTTAGGAGGAGAGCAGGGAAATAAAAACTGACTGCAAATGTATGGCAGGGAGAAGCAAAAGCATATTGTCACTTTAAAATCCCTGGTAAATTGAAGGGGAGAAGGAACTGATTCATGAGTTTGGGGCCTGGTAAAAGCATAATTAATCTCTTGTTTCCTTTTGTGCCTCTGCAGAATGGTATTAATAAGGCAGCATTTCTCCACTGCAGAGTGGAAGTGCTGCAGGGCAGTGCTCAGCTCTCAGCAGGCATCACCTGGAGCCTGATGGAGAAGAGTCCTCACAGGCTTCAATTAGGCTGTAATAGAAAGCAAACAAGAAGCCCCAACTTAGGGCCAGTATCAGCCTGCTCCTGGCTTGCTGCTGCAGTAACAGCACCAGCAGCAAACGTGGCACCAGAGAACTGTTGGGAAAGGCCTTGAAAATCATCCACTCCAGTCTAATTCCCTCGTGGTCAAGTGTCCTTAACACCACAGCCACCCCTGCACTGGCAGTGCCTGCCTCAAAGCCATTGTCCCTCATCCTCTCACTCCCAGCCCTTGTCTAAAGTCCCAATGGCAGCAGGCAAAGTGTGGCCAGCAGGGCTGGGGAGGTTCTGCTCCCCCTCTGCTCTGCCCTGCCGAGACCACACCTGCAGGACTGTGTCCAGTTCTGGGCTCCCCAGTTCAGGAGAGACAGAGCCCTGCTGGAGAGAGTCCAGTGGAGAGGCAGGAGGATGACTGGGGGAGTTGAGCATCTCCCCTGTGGAGAGAGGCTGAGAGCCCTGGGGCTGGTTAGTCTGGAGGAGAGAAGGCTGAGAGGGATCTGATCAATGTGCACAAAGCTCTGAGGGGTGAGGGTCGGTGCCTGGGGCCAAGCTCTTTTGGGTGCTCAGCAGCAATAAGCCAAGGAGCAATGGAGACAAACTGGAACAGAGAAGGTTTCAGCTCAACATGAGGAGAAACTTTACAGTGAGGGTGCTGGAGCCCTGGAGCAGGCTGCCCAGAAAGGTTGTGGAGTCTCCTTCCCTGCAGACTTTCCAACACCGCCTGGATGCATTCCTGTGTGGATTACCCTGGGGATGCTGCTTGGCAGGAGGGATTGGACTGGATGATCTCTGGAGGTCCCTTCCAGCCTCTCAGGTTGTGTGATTCTGTGGTTCTGTGCCAACAAGGCACTTGATGCCTCCCAGTTTCAGAGCAGCTTTGCAGCATCTGTTTTCACTCATTTAATTCCTCTGTCCCAGAGGGGGCTCAGCAAAAGGGGCTGCTTGCCTCTGCTCAGAGCTGACAGGAGCTGATCTGCAGGAGAATTGTGTCTGAGTTCTCTGCTGCTGCAGTTGGATCCATTAACCACCTTCACCCCCCAGAAAGTTTCTATGGTGTTTGAAGGATAATTGCCATGCTTTGGTCTCCAGGGAGGAAGAAACAAAGGATTTTGTGTTTCCCTTTTGATTCCAACTCAAAGACTGACAGAGGCAGGGAGAAAAAAAAGAAAAAAATAGAAAATGAGTAGGACCAGGAAATTCTTCAGCAGTGTGTGAACAGGGGGTCCAGAGGAGGCCACCAAGATGATTAGAGGGCTGGAGAACCTCTCCTACGGGGACAGGCTGAGGGAGTTGGTGTGAGGAAGAAGAGGATGAGGGCAGAGCTCATTGCTGTCTGCAGCTACCCGAAGGACATTGTGGAGAGGCTGCTGCTGGGCTCTGCTCACAGGTAGCTGAAGACAGAACAAGGGAGAATGGCCTCAGGCTGAGGTTTAGATCGGACATCAGGAAAAAGCTTTTCATGGAGAGAGTGGTCAGGGTCTGGAACGAGCTGTCCAGGTTGGTGGTGCAGTCACCCACCCTGGATGTGTTTCAGGGTGGTTTGGATGTGGTGCTTGGGGCTATGGTTGAAGGTGAATCTTGTAGAGCAGGGTTCTAGGCTGGACTTGGTGCTCCTGAGGGGCTTTGCAGCCTGCATGTTGCTGACTCTGTGATCTCCAGAGATCCCTTCCCAGCCCTGTCATGCTTTGATTCTCACTCCCCAGCTGAGCCCATAGGTGTTGGCAAGGGTGGCTTTGGAGTCTCCTTTCTGGAGACATTCAGGAGCTGCCTGGATGTGTTCCTGTGTCATCTAGTGCAGGTGATGCTGCTCTGGCAGAGGGTTGGACTGGGTGAGCTTTGGAGGTCCCTTCCAGCCCCTGACATTCTGTGATTCCAAAGCTGAGTGTTGCTGGTGCCCCACAGCTCTCCTGCTGATATGTTGGCAATGCATCACCATTGGGGTTTTTTTGGTGTGTGCATGTGTGTGTGTGTTTTTTTTTTCTCCTTTCTACTTATAATTTAAGCAATGCCAAAGGGTTGTTTTCCCCAAATGTAAAAAATGGACACTTATAAAAATGCATAGGTTTGAAATTGCTCAGCAGCTGGAGTAGTTATAAGAAGTAGCCTGGGGAAGAAATGTCTGCTGCTCACCTGCAGCACGCAGGACATTTCCATCCAGGCTGCCAACCACAGGGGGCTCAGCTCCCTTCCCCCTGCACACAACTGCTCTGCTCTGCTCTCCCTTCAAGCTTCAGTGTCTCTCTGAATACTTCACCATTGCTGTTAAAACGCCACAGTTTAGGAGGTGCTCAGAGTAAATCTGTGCCTTACACTGAGCCACCAATTGGTTATGTCTTAATGGCATCCATCTGGCAGGGGTTTGGACTGGATGAGCTCTTTGGGTGCCTTCCAACCCCTGACATCCTGTGAGCTTGTGATGCTGTGAACTAACCCCTGGCACCAAGTGCCTCATGCAGCCTCCTCTTAAACACCTCCAGGGGTGATGACTCCAGCACCTCCCCGGGCAGCCAGTCCCATTGGGCAGCCTCTCTTTCCATGTAGAGCTTCTTCCTAACCCAGCCTGGACCTGTCCTGGTGCAGTTTGAGGCTGTTCTGTCAAACTGTTGAGATTTCCTTGGGAATTTTACTTTGGACATAGTTTTGGGGTCCATGTGCTCTCAGGGCAGAGCCTCTTAAACCGTGGTGCAAGGCAGCTCGTGTGGCAGCAGGGGTGATAGAGCACTGCAACTGGAAATGCTAACGAGCTCCAAATCCTGGCAGGAAAATCAATGTTCATCCTCTAGACAGAGGAGGCTTTATTGGAGAGCTTTCTCCTTGCCTTTGCTGTTGTTCCACAGTCCCACAAAAGGAGGAAGAAAGAGAAGGGAAATCAGTAAGGAGGTGCAGCACCTGCTAAGATGGTGCTGAGAGGGCTGCAGCAGCTCTGCTCTGAGGGCAGGCTGAGAGTTGGGGCTCTGCAGCCTGCAGAAGAGAAGGCTCCAGGAGACCTTGGAGTGGCCTTGCAGGATCTGAAAGGGATTTGGTTTCTTCTTGAGCAGGTGGGCAGCCAGATAAGAGAGGGCAACCATCGGCAGTCACCCCCCAGGACGAGTCAGCTCAGTCTTCTCCTTCCAAGTGTCACAAGCAAGGAGCACCTCCTTAATTCGCAGCCCCAACAGCATCTGAGTGAGTTCTCATAAACCTCATCAGCCCTGCTCACGCTGCACACCAGATCTGCTCACAGTGTTGTTAATATTTGATCACAGTTGAGGATTGCCTGGAAATGTAAAAAGGGGAGAGCCCAGCGTGGAGCATCTGATGGCTGCTGTGCTCTGCTCCTCCGTGTTCTCCTTCACTAAGTCCTTCAGATCTCAGCTCACAGGAGGCCTTCACATTGACAGGTTTAATGTTGGAGTGACCCCCACAACAGCTTCCCCTTTCAGCTGCTGCTTCAAACTTAAGCTTAAATTAATAAGGTTCAAGGAGCAGCAGCAGCTGTGTGAATGCTAAGCAGTGACTGAGGGTGGAAGGGGCCTCAGAGATCATCTGCTCTAACTTCACTGCCTTAGGAAGGGACATTCCCCCCCAAGAGGGCCAATGCTCTAAGGTCTCCCTGGAGCCTTCTCTCCAGGCTGCACAGCCCCAACTCTCTCAGCCTGTCCTCAGAGCAGAGCTGCTGCAGCCCCCTCAGCATCTTCATGGCCTTCTCTGCACTGGCTCCAACACTTCCATGTCCCTTTTGTGTTGGGAGCTCCAGAGGTGCACACAGTGCTGCAGGTGGGGCTCTGGGAGGAAGTTGTGCACAGAGAGTGATTGGCATTGGAATGGGCTGCCCAGGGAGGTGGTGGAGTCCCTGTCCCCTGTCCCTGGAGATGTTCAAGCAAAGCCTAGATGGGGCATTGAGTGCCATGGTCTGGTTGATTGGCTAAGGCTGAATGCTAGGTTGGACTGGATGAGCTTGGAGCTCTCTTCCACCCTGGCTGATCCTCTGATTCTCTGATCAGCCTGACATTTCCCAGCTCCCTTTCCTCATTTCTTTACAGGTTGTTCATGGATGATCTGTAGACCATAGCAATGACATTTCCCAGTTGTTCTAGTCAGTGAAGAAGGAGAGAGGTGAAAAGCATGGACCTCAGGATAGGAACTCATCTCTCAGGCACAGGATCCCATGGAGCACCCCTTGGAGGTGCCAGCCTGTCTGTCCACTGCCACCAGGGAGAGGCTGGATGACTGAAGGAGACTCAAAAGCTGATTTGTTTGAAGGGTGAAATGAAGCAAGATGTTGCCTTCCTCCCAGAAATGGGTTAAACAAACCAATGCACTTAGCAGATTAGCAACATTTAGCAGGCAGATCCCCCTGTTTAGAGATGGGAATTGGAGGCAGCTTATTGGCAAAGCTGCTTTTCCAATATTCAGCCCACATGTGGGTTTAGAATTACAGCTCTCTGCAAAGTTCAGCTGTGGAATTATGCATGGAGCTGACGTCAAACCAGAGCCCTCCTCATCCTCCTGCATAAACTCAGCTGGCAGCCCAGCTGATGGAGGAGCACTTCTATCACCCAGGCCCCTGCATCCTCCTCACACAGCTCACAACAGGCATGGGACACCCTTGGTTACACCAGAGAGCAGGGCTGGGTCCAGCTTTGGTCAGCATCATCACCAATGACCTGGGTCACAGCTCACAGGGTGTCAGGGGTTGGAAGGGACCCAGAGAGCTCCTCCAGTCCAAGCCCTGCCAGAGCAGGAGCATCCAAGCTAGCTCAGGGCACACAGCAACACATCCAGACAGAGTCTGCAAAGGCTCCACACAAGGAGACTCCACAACCTCTCTGGGCAGCCTGTGCCACTGCTCTGGGACCCACACAGGCAAGAAGTTGCCTCTGGTGTTGAGCTGCAACCTCCTGTGCTGCAGCTTCCATCCATTGCTCCTTGACAGGATGACCTTTGAGGATCCCTTCCAGCCTGATGCAATCTGTGAACCTGTGAAATCCACAGCTGTAAGCAGCTGCTGTGCTGGGGAAGGAGGGCAAAGCAGACCCCAGTTGGGACCTGTGAGGCTGCAACCCTCCTTGTTTTGCAAGCAGCATCTCAACAGCTTCCTCCTCTAACTTACCAATGCCTCCTTTCTCTTTTTGTTTTTTTTTTTACCCCTCATACAGAGCACACAGGGAAAAAAATAATGGCAAAATAAGTTTGAAAGTCAGCTTATCCCTGTGCTTTAACACCTTCCAACAGATGTTGCTCTTACCCAAAGCAGAGTTCCTTGAATTATTAATGGTTTCCAACCGCTCAGCTTGAAGTAATTTAGCATTTGAAAGGGAAAAGTCACTCTCGTTATTCCAAGTGCAGAAACATTTTGGTTATTAAAAGTATTCTCCTTTAAAAAAAAAAAAATTTAAAAAAATTAAACAGATCTGTACAGTTTGTATCTTTTTCTCCAGGTGCCAGCGGGAGCAGCAGATCTGGGGAAACCTTTGTGCTAGCTGAAGGTTAATTGATAGAACACAGTGGAAGAAAGAAGGCTGCGGAATCCCGGGGAAAATTGAGATGCTTTATCTGATCCTTCCCTGGCTTTAACCTCAGCAGATTTACACCTGCCTGCAGCTGGAGGCCATGAGATTCCTCCCGAGGCTTAGGGCAGCCGAATTATTCAGGGCAACCGAGCTGCACAAGGCAGGGGTGTGGAACTGCAATGGGCTGCACAGGCAGGTGGTGGAGTCCCCATCCCCGGAGGTGTTGGAGCAAAGCCTGGATGGGGCACTTGGTGCTGCTGGAGAGGGCTGGGGGAGAGGTTGGGCTGGGTGAGCTTGGAGCTCTCTTCCAACCTGGCTTACACCATTGTGTGACCTGTAGGAGCAGCCCCGTGTGGCAGCAGGGGAGGTCACTGCAGGGCTGCTCCGCAGGTGCCGCGAGGAAGGAATCCAAGCACTGAGCTGCTGCATGCGTCCCGGAGCCCTCCACATGCTCTGCCAGACACACACCCCCCCAGCACCCTCCCCTTCCTGTATTGATCTTCTCCTGAGGATCTCATGAGCACTATTTCAAAGGAATCACTTTCCCTTTCTGATGACTCTTCAGAATTACGACCCAATTGATGCCTTTCTGTACTGATCAGCGCAGCAGGGGCAGTAAAGCTGTCGGTGCTGAGCCGCCCAGATTGATGCTTTAGCACTGCCACACAATCGATGCCTGCAGAAAACCACACCTGCACCCAGCCCCTGTGCAGCCTGAAGGACCTTACCTGTGCTGCCTTGGCAGGGGCAGAGTCCCTTCCCTTCCCAGCTTAGGTTGGGTCCGACAGAGGAGTGTTTTTGGGTGTGCATTGGCTGCTCCTGCTGCCCTTAAATGATGGCTGCACCTTGCAGGGCTGCAGAGAGCTCAGCCAAAGGTGCTTGGCAGAAATAAGTCAACATAGAATGAACATAGAATCAACACAGAATGCTGCCAAAGCAGGATCACCTCGGATGGGTCTCACAGGAATGCACCCAGATGGCTCTTGAAAGTCTCCAGAGAAGGAGACTCCACAAGCCCTCTGGGCAGCCTGCTCCAGGGCTCCAGCACCCTCACACCAAAGAAGTTTCTTCCCATGTTGAGGTAGAGTTTCCTGTGCTCCAGTTTGTGTCCATTGCCCCTTGCTCCATCACAGGGCAACACTGAAAATAGCCTGGCCCCTCCAACTGACACCCACCCTCTGTAGCCATGGGCAGCATCCCCTCTCTGCCTTCTCCTCCCCAGGCTGGGCAGCCCCAGGGCTCCTGCAGCCTCCCTTGGACTGCCCCCAGTTTATCCCTGTGCCTCGTGAAGAGGGGAGCCCAGAGCTGGGCACAGTACTCCAGCTGTGCTCTGCCCAGCTCAATACTCTCATCCCTCACAGGTCCTCACGTTGCCCTGAAAAGGAAAAGCTTTTGAATTCCCACGAGCAGAGGTTCTTTAATTCACTCAAAGCCTTTTTCACGGTCACTAGACAGGTCCCTGCCTTTCTTCTCTCTGCAAAACACCAATTTTTGTTCTTGGATTTGTTGCTCTTGCTCAGCCAGTTAGATGCTGTGTGCTGCCCCTGCCCAGCCAGTGTCAGCATCCCCACGAGCAGCACTTAGCATGAATCTGGACACTGAAATGCAGCCTGCTTAGGGCTGTGTTTTAAGAGAATCCTATCTCTGAGAGCAGTGTAGCATGCAAAGCTCTGACTGTCTGCAACTGCCCCAAGTGAGGCTCTGAGGGGGGTCTAGAGGGATATGCCCTGAAATCATAGAAGGGTTTAGGTTGGAAGGGACCTCACAACCTCTCTGGGCAGCCTGTGCCACAGCATCCTCACAGCCCTCCCCTGGACCCTCTCCAGCAGGTCCCTGTCCCCCTTAAACTGGGTAGCCCCCAAATTGGTAGATCATAGAAGCGTAGAACCGTTTGGGTTGGCAAAGCCCTCTAAGATCACTGAGCCAAAGCATCAACCCAACCCCACCACAGACACTAAACCCTGTCCCCAAGTGTCATGGCCACTCCTTTATCAACACCTCCAGGGCTGAGGACTCCACCACCTCCCTGGGCAGCCTTTGCCAACCCCTGACCATTCTTGCAGCAATATTTCCTTATCTCCAACTTAACCCTCTCCTGGCACAATTTGAGGCCATTTCCTCTCCTCCTAGCACCTGAAGGCAGGGAGAGAGCACTGTGGTGGAAGTGCACAGGCTGTGCATCCTGAGCTGTTGATAGGTCTCCGTGGACACACCACTCTAACCTGCATTGTTTTCTCCCCTCTTTAAAGCATCTTAGTCAGTAGCTCAAGGGAGCAGGCAGCAGAAGCCTGCAGCCCAGAAGGTCAACCCTGCCATCGTGGGAAAAAAGAGCAGTGAGTCAAGAGTCCTGAGGAGAAATGCATCCACTCAGCCTGCCCGGGCAGGGGCTGAGGGTGAGGGATGTGATTTCAGAGATCAGGAATGATTCATCAACAAAGGGGGAAAAAATAAAATTAAGTTTGCTGAAATGAAAGGAGAAGAAGGGAAAGTGGTGATTTAAGTCAGCAGCCATGACTCACTGCATAAATTCATCCCAACACATCACTTCAATCTTCTCTAACAGTGAGGAAGGGATGGACAAATTGGTGGAATCATTCATGGCAAACAATTTATCACAGGACTTTTTTTTTTTCTTTGCTTAGTAGGTGGTTCTGAAACCTCTTTCCCCCTCTTTCTGGTCTTCAGTGGGTCAGAGAGCATCCTGAGCCTGAGGAATTCACAGGGTCACAGAATGGTAGGGGTTGGAAGGGACCCAAAGAGATCTTCAGGTCTGACCCCCCCCTGCCAGAGCAGGAACAGAGAATCCAGCACAGGTCACACAGGAACACATACAGAGAGGGCTGGAAAGGCTCCAGAGGAGAAGACTCCACAGCCTCTCTGGGCAGCCTGTGCCAGTGCTCTGGGACCCACAATAGTCAAGAAGTTCTTCCTCATCTGGCTCCTTGGGGATGGCTTTCAGTGTCCCAGGTGAGTCCCTCCCCAGCCTTCCTTTAGGGTCCTTTCAGATATTGAAGTGTTGCTCTAAGGTCTCCTGGCAGCCTTCTCTTCTGCAGGCTGCAGAGCCCCAACTCTCTGTGCCTGTGCTCAGAGCAGAGCTGCTGCAACCCTCTCAGCTGCATCTTGGTGGCCTCCTCTGCACTGGCTCCACCACTTGCATGTGCTGCTTGTGCTGGGGGCTGCAGAGCTGCAGACAGTGCTGCAGGTGGGGTGTGAGGAGAGCAGAGCCAAGGGGCACAATCCCCTCCCTTGCCCTGCTGCCCACAGCTGCTCTTGCTGCAGCCCAGGACCAAACTCAGCACTTGAAAAGCAAAATCTGAGTTGTTTGTTTGGGGTTGGTTGTTTGTTTATTTTCCCTTCTCTAAGAGACTCCAAAACATGCAGCAGTGAATTTTCTACTCTTCATCTTGGACCCATTTTTCTCTCCCCCCACCCCCCTCCACTGTACTAACAGATTGACCTGAAAGAGCAGGATCCTAATTACTCAGAGATAAAGTAATTGAGTGGTCTCCTGGGCTCTATTAGGTACACCAAACTTCAATAGCATTGAGGAATGCAGATCCGTGGCACAGGATTAATGGGGCTGTGCTTGGCTTCCCTCGCAGCTCTCCATTTGCTCCTCCACTCTCACTAACGCCCTGATTGCCTTGGGAAAATGGACAAATCTTGGCAGCTAATGAGGCCCTTCAGTAATCTGTCAAGCAGGGCTTCTAAAAGCCAGAAAAGGAAAAGGGCAGAGAGAACAAAATGTTGTTTCCATGCTTGAGGAAGGAGAAATCCTTCTCCCCAGGTCCTGGCCAGCCTGGGAGGCTTTGCTCCTGCACTCGGTGCAAGCTGGGAGCTGGAGTGAGTCCTGCAGCCTGGATTTTGCCTGAAGCTTCTGGTGTTGGGTCCTGTGCTCTTTGACATCTCTGTCAGCAACATGGACAGAGGCTTCCTGGAGTCTCTCTGGGGAGCTCTGAGGAGCAGCTGCTGTTGGCATGCAGGTGAAACCCCCCCAAAATCCTTGATTCTCTAACTGAGTATTTAATCTGGGTCCGGGCTGAGTGGCAGCAAAGCCTGAACTTGTTGCCGCTGGGATTTGGACTTCCCATCCTGGTGGCAGAGGGAGCCTCACTGCGGTCCCCCTGGCAGCAGACAGAAAGGCAGTTCTGAACCGGCAGCTTTCAAACTCTGCATTCCTGCAAGATGTCAACACTTCTGCAGAAATTCCAATTTTAATTCCCCCCCCCCCCCCCCCTCCTTTTACTCTCAGCTTGCTTTCAAACAAACTTCTCAAAGGAGAAGCTGAGGGGAGCCAAACTGCCACTGCCAGTAATAGCTGTGCTGAGTGACACCCGAGGGGCCGGAGCTGATCAGCAGGTTTCTGTTTCTATTGTGACAGGCCTGCACCTGTCCATCATCCCCTTTATTTTTAGTGCAGCTCCTGCTTCCCCTTCTCAGCACAGCAGGTTCCACATTAATGCAAAGCCAGATCCATTGTACCTATAGACTTGGGAAGAACCAACTGCCATTAAGCTATGGAAACAGCTAATTGCTGTATCTTAGCAGCAGCTTCAGCACTTTGCCAATCACCGACTCAAAGAAGCACAGAAACAGAGAGCTGCTGAGGCTGGAAGAGACCTTTGAGCTCCTCGAATCCAAGCACTCACCCACATCTTCACAGAGAGAGAGAAGAATGGGAATGGGCTGCCCGGGGAGGTGGTGGAGTCCCCACACCTGGAGGTGTTCAAGCACAGCCTGGATGGGCACTGAGTGCCATGGTCTGGTTGATTGGACAGGGCTGGGGGATAGGTTGGGCTGGATGAGCTTGGAGCTCTTTTCCAACCTGCTCTATTCTATTCTATTCTATTCTATTCTATTCTATTCTATTCTATTCTATTCTATTCTATTCTATTCTATTCTATTCTATTCTATTCTATTCTATTCTATTCCATTCCATTCCATTCCATTCCATTCCATTCCATTCCATTCCATTCCATTCCATTCCATTCCATCTCACAACCCCACCACTGCTGCTAAACCACTGCCACTGCACCACCTCTCTCAGCACCACATAGAATCACAGAATGGTTTAGGTTGGAAGAGACCTCAAAGCTCATCCAGTTCCAACCCCCCTGTGCCATAGGCAGGGACACCTCCCACTAGAGCAGGATGCTCAAGACCTCATCCAGCCTGGTCCTGAACACCTCCCGAGAGGTTGTGGAGCACAGAAGCACAGAATGGGATCAAAGGTCCAGAGCCTTTTGACATCTCTGTCAGCAACATGGGCAGGGGCATTGAGTGCACCCTCAGGCAGGTCACAGGCTCCCAGGATGTCAGGGGTTGGAAGGGACCCAAAGAGACCATTGAGTCCAATCCCCCCTGCCAGAGCAGGACCAGACAATGTAGCTCAGGGCACAGAAGAACACATCCAGACAGGCCTGGAAAGGCTTCATTTCTGATAGCTGATTCCTGGGCTTGAGATGGAGCCTGCAAGCATGGCCAGGAGCAAGGAGAGGTAAATGCAGTGCTCAGGCATAATGCTGGGAGGCATTTGCCAGCCAAATCTTCTGTGGCTCCTTGATGCTTTCCTGATTTAGAATCATAGAATGGTTGAAAGGGACCTCCAAAGGTCATCCAGCCCATCCCCTGCCAGAGCAGGAGCATCCAAGCTAGCTCAGGGCACACAGCAACACATCCAGACAGAGTCTGCAAAGGCTCCACACAAGGAGACTCCACAACCTCTCTGGGCAGCCTGTGCCACTGCTCTGGGACCCACCCAGGCAAGAAGTTGCCTCTGGTGTTGAGCTGCAACCTCCTGTGCTGCAGCTTCCATCCATTGCTCCTTGGCCTATGGCAGGGAGCAGTGAGCAGAGCCTGTCCCCCCCCTCCTCACCCCCAGCCCTCAGATATTGATAAACATTGATTGAATCTCCTCTCTGCCTTCTCTTCTCCAGATTAGGCAGCCCCAGACTAAAAAGCTCTGGACCTAGAGAAGCTTTTCTCAACCAGAGAAGCTTTGCTGAAGTAGGAATTGGTCTCTGCGTAGAGCCTAAAAGCCATGACCCAGCAGTCAGGCAGCTGCCTCTGATGGGAGTGTGCAAATGGGAGCCTTGCTGCTGGAGAAGGGCTGGTGCTGGGCAGCCAGGGAGCTCATCTCCATTTTCATTAGGTGAAATAAAACACAGATAAAAAAGCCATTATAGGAGAGTAGGAAGCAGTGCTTCAAATGTGTGAATTTTAGCTTTTTATCATAATCACACTGAACTGCCTGCAACCTGGAGAGCATTAGGGAGGAAAATGTTCTTTAGCACTGTTTCCAGGAAAAATGCTGCTCATGGCCATGATCTCTCCTGGGCAGAAGTTGTCAGGGTAAGGGGTGGGAAGTGGGACACAAGCTGAAAGCTGCAGATTCATTTCTGCTTCTGGTTTTAGTCAGGTTCTTACATTTCCCCTCTGACACTGGACTGAAGAACTGGAGTAGAGAACTTTGCTGCTGGAGTCTCTTCAAACACCTGCCCTTCAAAGCTCTATGGTCAGAGGAGCCTGAGGACTCAGAGTCTTGCAGGCAGCATGGCAGAGATTTGGGCAGAAGAAACTTGGCAGAGGTGTCCAGACCTTGACAGAGGTGTCCAGACCCTGGCAGAGGTGTCTAGAGACCTTGACAGAGGTGTCCAGACCTTGGCAGAAGTGTCCAGACCCTGGCAGAGGTGTCCAGACCCTGTCAGAGGTGTCCAGACCTTGGCAGAGGTGTTCAGACCTGTCAGAGGTGTCCAGACCTTGTCAGGCTAACCAGAGAACAGAGCACAGGGAAATATCTTTGCTGCTGGGTTTGGTTTAGCCATGGAAGAACCCCCCGGGGAGGGGGCTTGGGAGCTGAGTCTGCAGAGAGGCTGAAACAGAACTCAGAGCTGTGCCTAGGAGGGTGGAGAGGCTGACAAGTTCCAGCTCAGCCTAACACTGTTCCATTTCCTCACTTAAGTGGAGCCAAAAATAGAGCTCATCACTGCTGCTGCTCTTACTTTGTTTTGCATTTGATCAGAGATTCATGGAATTGTTTCAACTGGGAAAGCCCTCTGAGATCATCCAGTCCAAGCAGCAGCAGCTCAGCACCACCACAGCCACTAAACCCTGCCCCACAGTGCCACGACCAAACATGCCTTGAGCAGGGCTGGGGACTCCACCACATTCCTTGAGCACCTCCAGGGCTGGGGACTCCACCACCTCCCTGGGCAGCCTGACGACCCTTTCAGTGAAGAATTTTTTTCCTAATGTCCATCCTGACCCTCCCCAGGCACAATTTCAGGCCATTTCCCCTCCTTCTGTCACCTGAGGTTAGGGAGAAGAGACCAAACCCAATCTAGCTCCGACCTCCTTCCAGTGATGAGCTCTCCCCTCAGCCTCCTTTACTCCTGGCTAAACACCCCCAGCCCCCTCAAATGCTCCTCCCCATCAGACCCTTCCCCAGCTTGGTTGCTCCTCTCTAACATGGGACTGGAGCAGATTGATAAGCAAGTGTGAGTTTGGGGTCTGCCAGCAGGTGAGTCCTCCCTGCCCAGCCTTGGGCTTTGTGCAGCTTGGTGCTTGAGGGGGTTAAATTCTCTCTCTCTTTACAGAGAGAAGATAAATGCCACAACACAGCCGTGGTGAGCCAAAGTGGCTTCAGCCACCACTACCCTTAATAAATATGCATTGGGGGAAAAAAAAAGAAATCACCTGAGCTACTCTGATTCACATCAGGGAGTTTAAATTTGCCATTACCAGGAACCTGCCTTGTCAAAACCCCATCTGTAATTATCAGCCTGCAGGAGGAGGTGGGGAGAGGGTGGGGGAAGGAATGAGCCCATTAGGGCTTGGCTGTGAGAGTGTGGCCTCTTTGCAGAGTAATTTCAAAGGCTGAAGGTGCCCAGAAAGGTGCAGCTCAAAGTGTGACTGGAGAGCTGCTGCTCAATTCAGGAGGTGACAGGCACCAACAGGCACCAACAGGCACCAACCACCCTGCTGCAGCCTGGTCCTGCACTCAGCACCCAGCCAGGGGCTCCAAAGCAAACACAAGCACCTGGGCAAGAGCCCTCAGCTCCTGCAAAGGCCTTCAGGAAAGCTGGGGAGGGGGAAACTTTGTCGTGGAGAGGCTGACAGCAGCAGGGGCAGTGCTCTTAAAGTGGAAGAGAGTAGGTGGAGGTTGCTGAAAGTTGACCTCTTCTCCCAGGCACCCAGGGACAGAAGGACACAGGCTCAGGCTGTGGCAGGGCAGGCTCAGGCTGGATGTTAGGAGGAAGCTGTGCACAGAGAGTGATTGGCACTGGGATGGGCTGCAGGGGAGGTGGTGGAGTCCCCATCCCTGGAGGTGTTTGAGAGGAGGCTGCAGGAGGCACTTGGTGCCAGGGGTTAGTTAACAAGGTGGTGTTGGGTGGTAGCTTGGATTGGATGAGCTCAAAGATCTTTTCACAGGCTCCCAGGATGTCAGGGGTTGGAAGGGACCCAAAGAGCTCATCGAGCCCCCCCTCCCCCCCCCCAAACAGCCTCAACTCCTCAGCCTCTCCTCACAGCAGAGCAGCTCCAGCCCTCTGCTCATCCTCGTGGCCCTTCTCTGGACACCTTCCAGCACATCCCTGGCTCCAGAGCTGGATGCAGTACTCCAGGTGGGGTCTCACCAGTGTGGAGTAGAGGGGCAGGCAAGAGGAGCTATTTTGGGCTTGCTGGGCAGCAAGAAGGCCTCACTCAAAGGCAGTGTGGGCAGCTGGGGGAGAAGCAAAGCAGCACAAGCTCAGTGGGTTGACCTGTGCAGGTTCCAATGGGCAGAGCAGCTCAGCTACCTCCTGCTTTTAGCATCTCTGCATCCTATGCTGGCTGCTTTGGGGAAATCAGCTCTGACTGACAGTAAATGGGACCTGGATGTGTTCCATCTGATCCTGAAAGGCCATAAAAGAGGAAAGTGTAGGATTATAGGAGCCCCAAGGCAGGGAGGTGAGACGCTGGCTGCGGGAGCGCCGCGGCAGAGGCACAACTGGCCCCGAGGTGCTCAAAGCCATTAATGGCTCAAGCCAGGCTGAACATTTGTACAGCACAGTGCTCTTTGCTGAGACACAGAGCTCCTGGGGCTTGGGGGCCACATCTGCAGATGGAGCACAAATTGGCAGCAGCAATTAGGGAGTCACCTGGGAGACGAGCAGAGCGCTGGCAGAACACCGAGGAGCACAGGAGCAGATCCTCCAGCATTTGGAGCGTGGATCTTGAGACTTCAGGCCACCAGAGCTCACTCTGGGCTCCTTCTAGGGTGTGTGGAGGGGCTGGAGCTGGGACCTGTGCATCAGGCTCTACAGGAACCCACCCCTGTAACTAAGGAGGGCTGCTTGTAAATGTGGAACGAGAATGATGGAGCCTAGGAAATGTGCACCAAGTGCTTGCACACTTGGCAGCTGCTGGGGCTCAGCACTCCAGAGGAGGATCCTGTATTGACACTCAGGAAGAGGAGTTCATGTGGCATGCAGGCTTGAAACACACAGCTGAGGGGCAGGCAGAAAAGCCCCAAAGGCAGGTTCAAAACATGGGGTGAGTGGCACACCGCAGGCATCACTGAATCACAGAGCAGAGCAGGCTGGAAGGGATCCTCAAAGGTCATCTTGTGCAACACCCCTGCAGGCAGCAGGGACACCTCCAGCTAGAGCAGGTTGCTCAGGGTTCCTTCTAGGTCGACCTTGAATGTCTCCAGGCAGTGGCACTGCCTGTGCCAGTGTTCCACCACCCTCACTGTGCAGAACTTCTCCTGACCTGAAGTGTGCTGCATGGGATCCCAGTGGGGCTCAAGGCACAGTGCTGGGTTTGGAGCAAGACTCTGGGCAGTCTGTTAATTGTCTTTTTACTGCTTTTGGAGCAAACAATGTAGCTTCCTGTGGGCCCCCTTCAGATACTGAAATGAATCTCTAAGGTCTCCCAGGAGCCTTCTCTTCTCCAGGCTGAGCAAAATCCAACTCCCTCACCTTGTCCTCATAAGAGATGTGGATTTGACAATCAGGCACTTTCCTGTCCCTGAAAGTCAAACTTCCCCTGCAAATACTTTAGTTTGAGCTACCAAATACCTGAAAACAAATAAATAAATAAAAGGAGAGGGGAAAAAACCCATAAAAATCAGTTGTTCAGCACTATGGAAAATCAAACTCATTAATGCACTTTTCTTCCCCCTTCAAAAAAAAAAAAATCATTCCAGAGAGCTGGAAACAATCTCATTCTTCAGCATAAAGCATGGATCAGAAAGAAAAGAGAGAGGAAGGGAGCAAAGTGTTATTTAAATTTGTGCCATGTGTCATTTTTCTCTTGCTATTAAATCGGAGGGAAAACAAAGTCCACTCTAATCAGGAGGGATTGTTATGGTAGGAACATTTGGGAGGTAGAATGAATACAAATGGGCCACTTCTCCTGCTGCAGAGTGGAAGGAGAATAGGCTTAAAGAGAGTTTCTTAGAGGCTTTGGCAATCAAGGCAGTGCTGAGGACCTACTGAACCCCAACATGCAGAGCCCCTGGTGTGGAGGGAGGACCACCAGGCTTGCAGTCAAGGGCTAGAGAGGATCTTTTGGCAAGGTGTGGCTGCTCAGATCACTTAGCAGAGTCCCAAGAGCACTGTTCATGCCTCTGAAAGCATCAGTAGACCTAATGTCTGCTGTCTGCATCCTGAACCAGGCTGTGGAGCTCACTCCTTGGTGCTCCTTATTTCACACAGGGCACAAAAGATTGGGCTGCTCATTTCTGGCATTTGTATGTCCCTTGGGATGTTCATTTTTTGACACAGAGTCATAGAATCAGGCAGGTTGGAAGGGAGCTCCAAGCTCATCCAGCCCAACCTATCCCCCAGCCCTATCCCATCAACCAGACCTGAGGGAAATGTGCCCCAGGATCATAGAAGTGTTTGGGTTGGAACAGCTCTGTAGGATCACTGAGTCCAACCATCAGCCCCACACCACCATGGCCACTACAGCATGTCCCAGAGAGTCACCTCCACTTGAGCAGCCTCCCAGTACTTTTATAAGGCCTGGGAGTGACTGGATGAGAGGCAGTGGCTTGGAGCTGTAAGAAGGGAAATTGAGACTGGAGATCAGGAAGAAAATCTTTAGAGTGAGGGTGGTGAGACACTGGCACAGGTTGCCCAGGGAGGTTGTGGCTGCTCCCTCCATGGAGACGTTCAAGGCTGAGTTGGATGAGGGCTTGAGCAACCTGTTCTAGTGGGGAATGTCCCTGCCCACGGCAGGAGGGGTGGAACTGGATGATCTTTAAGGTCCCTTCCAGTCTAAACCAGTCTATGAATCTATGGTTTTGCAGTGCCAAATGTGCAGTGAGTTTGGGGGCAGAGCACAGATGCAAGCTAAGCCAAAGGAGACTGAAGGGGCTTGGAAGAGGCCCTCGGGGAGCCTCTAGACACAAGAGCCTGAACTTTTGTGACCCAAGGGGCAGGGAGGCAGCCTGCCTGTGCCTCACTTTCCTTCCGCTGCCCACACTGCACCAGCGGCTTGAGCTGGGAGAGCAAAAGCAGCTCCGCAGAGAGCAATCTCCTCTGGGTCCCCCTCGGCGCCGGCGATCCCCGAGCCGACTTAATTAATTGTTAACATCTACGTAATTAAACGGCAACGCAAACGACTCCCTCTTGGTGCTGATGGAGATAATGAACAACAATCATGGCTGCTTTGTTTGGCAGCGCTGAATCTGTTTGGAAATCTACCCTGATGTTGTTTTGATTGGGAGCCGAGCCCCAGCCGCCGCTCCGCAAATAGACCTCTCTGATTTCTGCAAATTGCTGCTGGCATTTGGGGGACGATAATCAGCTCAGCTCCCATCTGATCAGCTGCTTTCTTGCTGGGTGGCGTTTGCCTCCTCCTTGGGCCACCCTAATCACCACGTTGTCGCTTTGCAATATTTAATTAGGGCTGCTCCCTCCCTCTCGGCTCCCTGCGCTGCATCCTCCCCGGCACCGGCGCTGCCCTGTGCTGGCTCGGTCAGGACCACGGAGTTAACCAGCTTGGGAAAGAGCTGGAGCAACATCCAGCCCAACCTGTCCTGGAGTTGTGGAATCACAGAACCAGAGAGCTGCTGAGGGCAGAAGAGACCTTTGAGCTCGCCAAGTCCAAGCACTCTCCCACATCTCACGACCCTGCCACTGCCTCTGCACCACCTCCCTCAGCACCACATCCAGGCAGCTTTTAAACCCCTCCAGGGATAGGGACTCCACCAGCCCCCTGGGCAGCCTGAGGCAGTGTCTGAGAGCCCTTGCTGGGAAGAAATTTTTCCTAATATCCAACCTGAGTCTCTCCTGGCACCAACTTTACAAAGTCACAGAACTAACCGAGTTGGAAAAGAACCTCCAGCATCATCGAGTCAGGGACACCTCTGATCCATCCAGGCTGCTCAGGGCCTCATCAAGCCTGACTTTGGATGTCTCCAGGGATGATGCCTCACCCACATCCCTGGGCAACCTGTTCCAGTCTCTCACCAGCCTCAATGTGCAGAACTTCCTCCTGATGTCCAACCTAAATCTACTCTGCTCAAGTTTCAAACCATCCACTCTCATCCTATCCCTACGAGCTCTTGTCAAAAGTCCCTCCCCAGCTCTCCTGGAACTCCTTCTTCAGGCACCAGAAGGCTGCTCTAAGGTCACCCTGGAGCCTTCTCTTCTCCAAGTTGGGCAGCCCCAACTTCCCCAGCCTGGCCCCACAGGGTAGGTTCTCCTGCCCAAGGATCCTTTTCATGGCCTCCTCTGCACTGGCTCCACCACTTGCATGTGCTGCTTGTGCTGGGGGCTGCAGAGCTGCAGACAGTGCTGCAGGTGGGGTGTGAGGAGAGCAGAGCCAAGGGGCACAATCCCCTCCCTTGCCCTGCTGCCCACAGCTGCTCTTGCTGCAGCCCAGCACACAGTTGCTGTCTGGGCTGCACTCACACTGCAGCCTCATCTTCAGCTTTGCACCAGCCCAGACCCCCAGGGCCTGTTCCTCAGGGCTGCTCTCAGCCATTCCCCACCCAGGCTGGAGCTGTGCTTGGGATTGTGCCCACCCAGGTGCAGGACCTTACACTTGGCCTTGTTGAATGTGAGCAGAGCCCAGCAGCAGCCTCTCCACAACCTCCCTCCAGGTAGTTGTAGACAGCAGCTACCAGTGCCCAACCACCCAAAAGAGCAGCGCAGAGGCAGAGGCAGAGCAGTTTCCACCCACTTCAATGTGGCTGCACTATCAGTAGCAGGAGTGGGGCATGGACTGTGATGGAAGTGAGCAGCAGAGAGAGGAGCTGGCCCATCCAAGCAGAAAGCTGAGCCCTGTAATTTGAATCACTGATGGCCTGGGGCGGGCAGAAGGGAGCTTAATGCACAGTGAGGGGTGGCAGGGAGGAAAGAGGCTTGGAAAAACGCAGAGGCAAACTGCAGACGTGCAGGGAAATCTGAACCCTGCACTTCAGAGTGTTTAAAGCTGGTGTTGAAGGGCTGGTTTAGGGAGGTTGCCATCCTGTCACCCGTTGTGCACTGTCTTTGGTTAACTCCAATTCCCTGGCAGAGGCAAATGCTTTTTTGGTGTGTGTTTCATGCTTGAGCTCTGCTGCTGGCTGCAGGAGCAGATGTGCTGTGTCTGGGTGGAAGTGATGCTGCAGGGGGCTGCTGCAGCTGTCAGCACTTTGGCCACACCAACACCACACAGTGCTCCAGGATGGGGACAGAATGGCTGAGAGCAGCCAGGAAGAGAGGGAGCTGGGGGTGCTGGGTGGCAGCTGAACAGGAGCCAGCAGTGTGCCCAGGTGGGCAGCAGAGCCAAGGGCATCCTGGCCTGGGCCAGCAGGACCACTCTAGGGCCTTTCTCTAGATCCCTTCAGGTATCGGAAGGCAGCTCTAAGGTCATCCCTGGAGTCTTCTCTTCTCCAGGCTGGACACCCCCAGCTCCCTCAGCCTGTCCTCAGAGCAGAGCTGCTCCAGCCCTTGGGTCATCTTTGTGGCCTCTCCTGCACTGGCTCCAACAGTTCCATCTCCTTATGCTGGGGGCTGCAGAGCTGCACACAGTGCTGCAGGTGGGGTGTGAGGAGAGCAGAGCAAAGCTTGAATCTGGACCTTCTTCATTAACAGCTCTTTTAAATCTGGACTGATTCTCTACTTTTGCAGGGTCTGGAGGCAGGTGAAAGCCCAGAGCAAACTGGGGCAATTCTCAAGCTTTTGGTGCATTCTGTTGGCATTTTGCATTCCTCAGCTGCAGAAAAGCTGAGCCTGCAGAGCCCCTGTTGCAGCAGTGCTCTCAGGGCACCTCTCTACCCTGAGACAAACCTGATGGCACTGAAATCCCTCCCTGGTTTCCCAACAGATGGCTCTGGCACAGGGTCCTGTGCTTGGTGGGGCAGGCACATCCCAGCCTGCTGCAGGGCCAGAGACAGGGACAGCTTCACCTCCCCTGGCTGTCAGCATTAATCAAGCATTAAGGCAAGCAAGCAGATTTTGCTGATTTCAGGGATCGTTCCAGCTTGTTTGCTGCATCTGATCCAGGCTGTTGGAAGTGAATCTGAAGCGACTCCTGCCTGTCCCTGCTCATCTTTGTCAGCAGCTTTGGACACGGGGCAGGGCAGGTGAGTGCTTTCCAGGGCACTCCTAGGAACTGCAGCACACTCTGGGTAAATCTCTCACTACTGCTACCAAGTTGGAGTGCTGGGGTTGGTGGGGGGGAGGGGGGAGGTGATCTTTTGAGGGAGGAGTCAGAGAATGGTAGAGCACAGGGGCAGAATAAGCTCCCTTGTCCTGCTGGCCACACTGCTCCTGATCCTGTACCTTTCTTCTGCTGGCCACCTCTCCTCTGATGCTTGTGTCCCTTGGGAGTGCAGGGCTGGAATGTACCTGAGGAATGAAGCAGGCTCCCCTTGAAACCTCCCCAGCTAAAGGATTCACTTTGCTGGCTGTTGCTGGACTAACCCAAGGCAGTCATACTGAGGATGAGGTCCACCTTAACTCTGGCTCCCTTTTCTCCCTGCTCCTGGAGTGGGATGGCAGCCCTGGCTCCTGCTCCTGCCTTTCAAGAGGCAGAGGAAGCCAGGCAGAGCCTTTCCAGGAGAAATGTCAAGACAAAGCCTCTCCAGCTCCCCAGTCTTCTCCAGGCCAGCAGAGGAAGGCCACGGGTGCCTGCCTGCTCCCAGCCCTCTCTCTTGCTTTTTCTGTTGTTGTTGTTGTTGAGAAAATCAGATTAAAGCTGTGCAGGGGAGCAGCAGATGGCAGCTTTGACGTGAGGTGAGGACAGCTTAATCTCCATCTGTGCTGACATTTCCCCATCCCTCCCTGCACAGGCTGCCCCCTGCTAATCAGTGCTGTGGGGCTGGGGGCTGCAGGGCTGCCCTTTGGCAGGTGAGCTGCTGGCACAAAGGGGAGCTGTGCTGTGGCCCTGCTGCACAAGCAGTGTCTCAGTGATGGGGGCTGTCAGCCTCTGCAGCCAGGCACTGCTGGCCTGGGGCTTTTGGCAAGCTGCAGGCTGAGGGACTTGGGGCTGTGCAGTCTGGAGAGGAGAAGGCTCTGAGGTCATCCAGTCCAACCCACCCTGCAGAGCAGGATCACTTACACCAGATCACACAGAAGCACATCAAGGCAGGTCCTGAATATCTCCAGAGAAGAGACTCCACAGCCACCCTGGGCAGCCTGTGCCAGGGCTCTGTCACTCTCACAGCGAAAAAAATTCCTCCTCAGGCTTCCACAACACTTCCTGTGCCTCAGCTCCCACCAGTGTACCTTGTGCTGTCCCTGGGCATCCCCCAGCAGAGCTGGCTCAAGCCTCCTGCCACTCACCTGCACATATTCATGAAGAAAGTCACCTCACAATTTCCTCCCCTCCAAGCTCCAAGCCCCAGGTCCGCAGGCTCTCCTCCTAAGGAAGATGTTCCACTGCCTTCAGCATCTTTGTGTCTCTGTGCTGGACTCTCTCAAGCAGTTCCCTGAGGTCCTTCTTGAACTGAGGGACTGAGAGAAGTCAGAGCCACAACTTATCCTCAAGAGCCAAACTGCCTGAGAGCCCCAAGGGGTAAGAACTGGGGCTTGACTTGGGCTCTGGAGCTGCAGGGCAGAGTCCCATGGGCACAGCAGGCAAGAGGGCAGAGTCCCCTGGGGGCAGGGCAGGCAGAGGGTCAGAGCCCAGCACTGCAGCCACAGCTCTTGCCTTTAACAGAGCTTTGCATTCTCAGCTGCTGCTGGCTGGGGTAGGGATGCAGCACACTCAGTATTTGGCAGAAGGTGACCCAGCACAACGAGGCAATATTTCCTGCAGCCCTTGCTTTGCTGTATCCTCCCCACACCCTGCCTCAGGCACTTCCCACCCCGGGCAGGGCTGAGCTCTGTGTCCCTGTGCTCAGGAGATGCTCTGTTGAGCATGAGGGGAGCACAGCTCTCCAGAGAGCTGCAGAGCAGGCCTAGGTGAGGAAGCCACTCTGGCAGCACCTCCTGACAGCAAAGAGCTTATTGGAGGCTTTGGGGGGGGGGGTTCATAAAACAACTCCATCTGTACAGACAGGTTTAGGATGCTTCCCACGGCTGAGTGGCACTCAGATGAGCTACTGCATGGGGACCTTTCCTGGGCAAGCAGAGCAATTTATGGTGCAATTGTGCTGGTTGCTATTTGCCAGTTAAGGGGTTGTGGCTTCAAGGCAGTGCATGAATTACTCCTTTCCCAACTTCACAGAGCATCCTTGAAATGCTACTTGTGCCATCTTGTGTTTTGCCTGCTCTAAATCAGCTTAAGTGCTTTGTTCTCTCTGCCACCTGCTTTTATATACCTGCCCTGCCTGAGCCTGCACACAGCCCATGCACACTGCACTGCTGGGCATGGGGGCAGCCCTGCAGGCTTTGGCAAGGGCAGCTCAGCCTAACGTGGGAATTACCAGGAGGGTGCTGGAACACTGCAACAGGTTGCCCAGGGAGGTGTTTGAGGCCCCATCCCTGGAGATAGATACACTCCTGGGGCAGAACTTGTGCCTAACATAGAATTGTAGAATGGGTTTGGTTGGAAGGGACCTCAAAGCTCAGCCAGTTCCAACGTCCCTGTGCCATAGGCAGGGACACCTCCCACTAGAACAGGTCACTCAAGACCTCATCTAACCTGGGCTTCAACAGCTCCAGGGAGGAAGCAGCCACAGCCTCCCTGGGCAACCTGTGCCAGTGTCTCACCACCCTCACTGCAAACAACTTCCTCCTAACATCCAGTTTCAATCTCTCCTCAGCCCATTTAAACTCATAATCTAACCCCATCCAATCTCCATCAGCTCTGCTCTAGTTTGGAGCCATTGTCCCTTGTCCTGTCCCTGCAGCCCTTTGTAAACTGCCCCCCTGCAGCCTTCTTGTAGCCCCTTCAGGTACTGGAAGGTCACTGTTAGGTCTTCTTGGAGCCTTCTCTTCTCCAGACTGAACAACCTCCGCTCCCTCAGCCTGCCTTTGCTCTTTGTAGCCTGCCTGGTGCTCAATATCATACCAAATCCTCCTGAGCCCCAGGGTGGTGAGTGACACTTCATCATCTACACGACAATGTGTGGCAGCTGAAAACAGCCACGGCCTGCCTGAGCCCTCTGCTGCCAACACACCCACCATAAGCATCAGAGGGTCTGAGGAAGCTCTGGCAGGTGACTGCTGCCTGGCTGAGCACCTGCAAGGAGCTGATCACAAGGAATCAAACCAGCTGCATTATCTGAGGAGATTTTGGAGAGTTGTTCTTCAGTATCTGCTCAGCTTCACCTCCACCTTCATTGTGCCAATCGCAATGAGATGCCTGCGATGTGTGACCCTGCCCTGTCCCACCCTGCCAGCCCTGGTGGCAGCAGCCTGCTTGTCCAGGGAAGGTGTCAGCACACAGCCACTGAAGGGACTGCCTCACTGCTCCTCTTCAGCGTCCACACAAGGTCTTCATGGCTAACCACAGACAGGTTCAGCAGCTGCTGCAGTTAGCCAAGGTCACAGGGAACTGCAGCAGTGCAGGAGTGATGGAGAAGTAATGAAGAAGGAAGGGAGGATCAGTGGAGAAGTGATGGAGGAGCAATGGAGTGAAGGAGGAGTGATGGAGGAGCAATGAAGAAGTGATGGAGGAGCAATAAAGAAGTGATGGAGGAGCAATGAAGAATGTGAGGCACTGCAATGGGTTTCATGGAGCTGTGGATGTGTGGAGGTGTCCAAGACTAGTTTGAATGGGAGCCCTTGAGCAATTCTGAGCTAGTGAGAGGTGTGCCCTGCCCATGGATGGTCTTTAAGGTCCCTTCCAACTCAACCCACTCAATGATTCCCTGATCTCACTCCAAATAAATGAGGCAAGATCAAAAAGTGCAAGGAAGCTGCAGCCACCATCCAGGGCTGTTTACACCTGAGGCAGAGTGGCCTGGATTTAGCACAGGTTTGCACCAGGTTGTTGGCTTCCTCAGCAGCCCTCTGATTTCTGATTTATTTACTTCTCCAGGGTCCTCTGGCACCCCTGGCTCCCGGCACTGCTTTGAACTCCAGCTGCTGCTTCCTAAATGAGACTCCAGACTGGAGAGGAAAGCTGGAGAACAACAACCTGAGGCACCCAAAGCTTCAGAAAGAAGAAAGCAGGAAAGAACACAGAAAGAGGCTGAGCACTCTTGGTGCTGCTCTTTTAACTCTCGCTGGTTTTTCACCCCCAACTCATTGTCAGGGCACTCAGTTCACCCCCAGGACCTTCTCTGGTGCATCCCTCTCTGGCTCCTCTTTGGGCAATGCAGCTGGTCTCAGCTGGGAGAGCTGGAGGTGCTTTGCATCTCCCACCACCCCTATCCCCTTGGGAAGTAGCCACATAGAAGGAAATTCTCACCTAGAAAGGAGCAGCTGAGGGACCTGGGCTTGTTCAACCTGGAGAAAGGGAGGCTGAGGGGAGACCTTCTGGATCTCTGTAACTCCCTGAAAGGAGGCTGGAGTCAGGTGGGAGCTGGTCTGGAGAAGGCTGAGAGGGATCAGATCAGTGTCTGTGTATCTCTGAGGGGTGGGGGTCAGTGCCTGGGGCCAAGCTCTTTTGGGTGGTGCACAACAATAAGCCAAGGAGCAATGGACACAGACTTGAACCCAGGAGGTTTCACCTCAGCATGAGGAGCAACTTCTCTAAAAGTGAGGGTGCTGGAGCCCTGGAGCAGGTTGCCCAGAGAGGTTGTGGAGTCTCCTCCTCTGGAGACTTTCGAACCTCACCTGGCTGTGGTCCTGTGTGACCTGTCCTAGGTGACCCAGCTTTTGGCAGGGGGGTTGGACTGGATGATCTCTGGAGGTCCCTTCCAGCCTCTAACCTGCTGTGATTGTGTGACTCTGTGGCAGGCTCCCTTTCTTCCAGGGGCTGTGCTGTGCCACAGAGGGATTTGTATTCAGGGCCAGCTGCCACGCTGTGATGTGCTGCACTGACAGCCATAAAGTTCCTGGATAGAGCTGTTACATGATTAATAACAACAGGAGCAGCTCCATGGATGAAGCCATTTCCTTTACCTGGGATCTGTGCTGGGACTTAGTGCTGCAGAGCCTGAACCAGCTGAACAAGGATGTTATTGGTAATTACTGTGCATGGCCACAGCCCCAGGCTGCAGCCTGCTGCTGAGTGCTCTGCCTCGCTGAGCACCTGTCCCAGCCTCTGCTGGAGTTTCATCCTCCCTGGGAGCCAGCATGAAGCAGAGCCAGGGCAGGTCACCAGGGAAGGCAGTGCCAGACTCAGAATCATAGAATGGTTTAGGTTGGAAGGGAGCTCAAAGCTCAGCCAGTTTCAACCTCTCTGTGCCATAGGCAGGGACACCTCCCACTAGAACAGGTTGCTCAAGACCTCATCCAGCCTGGTCCTCAACACCTCCAGGGAGGGAGCAGCCACAACATTCCTGAGCAACCTGTGCCAGTGTCTCACCACCCTCACTGCAAACAACTTCCTCCTAACATCCAGTTCCAATCTCCCCTCTGACACTTCAAACCCATTCCTGTTCCTCCTGTCATCCCCAGCCCTTGTCAATAGTCCCTCCCCAGCCCTCCTGGAGCCCCCTGCACATCCTGCAAGGCCACTCCAAGGTCTCCCTTCAGCCTTCTCTGCAGGCTGCAGAGCCCCAACTCTCTGTGCCTGTGCTCAGAGCAGAGCTGCTGCAGCCCTCTCAGCTGCATCTTGGTGGCCTCCTCTGCCCTGGCTCCACCACTTGCATGTGCTGCTTGTGCTGGGGGCTGCAGAGCTGCAGACAGTGCTGCAGAGGACATCCCAGAGCAGAGCCTAGCTGCATCCTCCCACCGCTGCCCTGCACATCTTTATCAACATGACTGAGGGCAGCCCTCAGGGTCCACGCCCCAAGCCCCAGCTCCCTCAGCCTGTCCTCAGCAGGAGGATGCTCCTCTCCCTTCAGCCCCTCTGTGGCTTTGCACTGGACCCTTCAAAGCAGTTCCCTGCCCCCCGCATGTGCCGAGCAGCTCTCTTCTCTGAGCCCACGTTTTAATATGCATTTGCACCTCCCTTCAAAGCTGGCACAACAAAGCACATCAGTGACAGCTCTGCAAGGAATCCTGACCTGCTCTTAGGCACTTCTCAGGTTGGGCTCTGCTGCTGCTGAACAGATGAAAGCTTCTCTGCCTCTCTAAAGGACTGAATCAAAACCAGTTGAGAAAACGAGGAGAAGAGGAACAAACTCATCCCAGTCACTATACACAGGGAGCCAGGGAAGCATCCAAGATAAAGCTCAACTGGTTCTAGGCTGGAGCATGCAGCCAAGAGCTGAGGCAGAGGCTTGGCAGGAGGTGCCACTGCTGTCCCAGCTTCCACAGAATCTGGGCTGCTGGAGCTGGAAGCTCTTGGGCAGGAACATGAGCATGGAGCACCACTGCTGTGCCAGGCTGTGGCCCAGACACCTTCTCCCTTTGCAGATCCACCTGGACCACAGAGCAGATGTCACCAGACCCTGTCTCCTTTGGCAGCCATCCCACCCCCCACCCCAAACCCTGCTGTGGGGAAGGGACAATCATTTGTCCTGCAGCTCTGCTCTGGTGGGCAGCATCACTGAAGCTGGGGGAAGGGGGCTGGGTCTAGATGCTCTTTGAGGTCCCTTCCAACTTAACCATTCCATGTTTCTGTGATGCTAAGCTCTCTCTCTCCTCATTTCCAAGCAACGCTGAGCTGCTGTCACCTTCCTCTCCCCTCCTGCTGCAACATCTCCTTGGGCTCCTGTTAGGTTATTTATAGCAGCTCTGCAAAGTGTCCTGGCCCCAGCAGAAGGGCTCAGTGCTCAGCACAGCAGCAGCACCTCGTGAGCTCTGACATTTGAAAACAGGGGATCCAATTACTGCCACCAAGGGGGACAGCAAATGTCAGCACAAGCCGGTGGCTGTTGGCTTGCTGCTGGGACTCCTGTGCTCCTCGGCAGGCAGAGGAGGCTCTCTCTTGCTGTCTGTGCCTGTTCTGGGGAGCACACAGAGCAGGAGGCAACAGAGGCTATGAGGATGATGAAGGGGCTGGAACATCTGGTGAGAGAAGGTTTGAGAGGCCTGGGGCAGTGGAGTCTGGAGAAGAGAAGGCTGAGAGGGGATCTGAGCAGTGTTTGTAGACATCTGAGGGGTGGGGGTCAGGAAGCAGGGGCCAGGCTCTGTGCAGCAGAGTCCTGTGACAGCAATGGACACAAACTGGAACCCAGGAGGTTCCACCTCAACATGAGGAAGAATTTCTTTGCTGTGAAGGTGCTGGAGCCCTAGAGCAGGCTGCCTGGAGAGGTTGTGGAGTCTCCTTCTCTGTAGACTTCCCAACCCCTCCTGGATGCATTCCTGTGTGCACTACCCTGGGTGATAAAATCATAGAACAGTTTAGGTTGGAAGGGAGCTCAAAGCTCAGCCAGTTCCAACCCCCCTGTGCCATAGGCAGGGACACCTCCCACTAGAGCAGGATGCTCAGGGACTCATCCAGCCTGGCCTTGAACACCTGCAGGGAGGGAGCAGCCACAGCTGCATGCTGTGATGCCTGAGATGCTGCACTGGCAGGGAGGTTGGACTGGATGATCTCTGGAGGTCCCTTCCAACCCCTGACTTTGATTCTATGAACTCCAGCAACACGTCAGAGGGTGCAGCCTGTGCTGCTTTCTCCAATCCTGTCTGAAGAAAAGAGCAACAGCAACCCAAGGCTGTGCACTGCCCTGGCTGATGGGGAAGCCTTCTCCCTCCACCATCCCCACACCCAGGCAGCCTTTCTCCTTGAGCTGGGAGGATCAAACACATTTCCTAGACCCTAACCCCAAGGTCTGCAGCCAGACACAGCCAAAAGCAGGGAGCAGCTCCTCAGCCTGCTGCCTTCTGACAGAGGAATTCCAGTGCAGAGCATGTCCAGGCTGCCTGAAGCAGTGCAGCTGCCTAAGAGCCTGACTTAATATTCATGCCTGGTGCAGGAACTCAAATCCATCCACCTCTCATCAGCAACGTCAAACTGTCTTGACAGTTAATGAGCTAGGCACAGGCTCTCACCCAGCAAGTTGCAACTGAATAAATATGATAAACAACCTGTTTCCAGATGGCTTTTTATGTAAAACTATTTATGCTGTGTTGATAGATGGCAAATTTTATGCCAATAAATCCTCCTGTTTTAAAACATTTGCCTTCTTAATTGCCCAGTTTACACGTAAAATATGTTTATGTGCATTGCTAAGTCGAGAAGTGACATGGGAACAGCTCTGGACTGAGTAAAGCACTGCTCCTGCAGTGCCCCATCTGCCTGGGCTCACCTGAGGAGCTGTGTCACACCAATGTCACCTGTGAAGGCTTCTCCCTAGGAGGAGTCTGACTCTGATCGAGCCTGGCACGGGGATATGTGTTGCTGGATGGTGTTTGAAGGGCAGCTTGAAGCCCTGACCCCACGGGCTGGGGGGAGCTTCAGTGCTGCCAGGGAGATGCTGCAGAGGATGAAGCTGGTGCTGGGAGGAAGGATGCAGTGTGGCAGTGGGGGTGGTGCTGCTGTGGTCACTGATCATGGAGCCTCAGCTCCACATCTCTGAAATGGGACTCCTGGGGATGGCTTTAGGATAAGCCACTGATGGCTCTGAGATCACAGGAGCAGAGGATGTCAGGGGTTGGAAGGGACCCAAAGAGCTCATCCAGTCCAACCCCTGCCAGAGCAGGACCATCCAAGCTAGCTCAGGGCACACAGCAACACATCCAGACAGAGTCTGCAAAGGCTCCAGACAAGGAGACTCCACAACCTCTCTGGGCAGCCTGTGCCAGGGAAATCCTGGAATCACAGAATTGTTTGGGTTGCAAAAGCCCTCTGAGATCATCCAGTCCAACCCAACACCACCACAACCATCAAACAATGTCCCCAAAGTGCCATGGCCACACCTTTCTTGGACACCTCCAGGGCTGGGGACTCCACCGCCTCCCTGGGCAGCCTCTGCCAATCCCTGACCACTCTTGCACAAAGAAATTTTTCCTCATCTCCAACTGAACCCTCCCTTGGCACAATTTCAGGCCGTTGCCTCTCCTGTCACCTGATGGTAGGGAGCAGAGCCCAAGCCCAGCTCACTGCAAGCTCCTTTCAGGCAGCTGTTGAGAGCAATGAGCTCTGCCTCCAGCTTCCTCTTCCCCACACTGCACACCCCCAGCCCCCTCAGCTGCTCCTCCCCAGCCCTGTTCTCCAGACCCTTCCCCATCACACAGAAGGGCCAAGTGCTGGCTGGGGGAGGAAGGACAGAGCAGGCTTTGCAGAGATGCCCTCGTGAGGTGCACTGGCTCATGGACAAGGCCAGTTGGCTCCAGCCCTGCCTTTCCCTGCCCCTCATTCCTGCAGCCTCCTGCTGCATGAGGCAATGCTCCAGATCCTGCTTCTTCCCCCTCCCCATTTCTGGAGCTGTTCCCTCCCTCCTTTAGTCCTTCCATTCCTTTTATCCTCCTTTTCCTGCCTTCCTGCTGCTTGGGTTTTATCTTTGACTTTTAAAAATGGAAGCTGGCTGCAAAAAAATTCACCTTCTAGATTCTCCATTTTTCACAAGAGTGCTCCTGGTGTGACAGAGTGTGGGGGGGGATGGGGTGGGGGGGAGAGAAATCAGGAGGAAGATATAACTGCAATGGAGCCAACAGCAAAACAGCTTCCTCCAGAGAGCTCCTCACAGTTCACTAAGAGAAAAAAAACAGAACAACCAAAGCCCAGACACTGAATCATAAAGCTTCAGCTTAATTACAGACACCAAGCAGCAGAGGACCTGAGCCCTGCTGCTGCTGCTGCTTGCACAGCTACTGCCTGTGCCTGTGCCTGTGCCTGTGCCTGTGCCTGTGCCTGTGCCTGCTCCTGCTCCTGCCCAGCACTGGGCCAGGAGCTGATGGAGCACTGAGCTCTGCCATTCCTCAAGCAGAGGCTTCATTTAGGAGAGGCAGCAGCCAGCAGTGCTGGCAATTGCAGTGTGTCAAGCAAGTGGCCATTCCAGCTGGGAGAAGGAGGTGAGGGAATCACTCAAAGTGTTTTCATCAATGAGGGGAGAGGAATGGGATGGAGAGAGATGAGAAACGGTAGGGAGATGGAGGCAGAGACAAGTTAAGAGAAGGGGGGGGTTGGGAATCAGGTGGAAATCTTCCTTGCCATGAGAAGGGGCTGGGTGGAGGGAGGGGGTAGAGGGTGGATGGATTTGGTGGCAGTTGTGTGAGCTGCCTCCCTTGCAGCACAGCTGCTGATGAAATGTTAAAATGCATTGGACAACTTAAATGTGCCTTACAAAGCTGATAGAAGGGAAGGTTTGGTTCAGGCTTTGGCCATCATTTCTCAGGCAGGAGAAAAATGGTCCCCGTGGTGCCCTCTGTCCTGGATTTTGGAGGGGTGGCACTGCCATGGGCCTTGGTGGTGTGGATGTGCTCAGCTTCATTTCTGGCCGAGGGCTGCCAGTGCTGATGGCAAGCCTGAGAGCTGGACCCTCCTGCCCCAGCCTTGGGCAGCTGTGTTTGGGCAGCCCAGTGGAAAACTACCTTCCCTGGCAGGTGAGGAAGGAAGAGAGGATCCAGGGGAGGAAAGGAAGGGGTACAGGCCCCCAGGGAGGGGATGATCAGGCAAGAACAAGGAGCCAGGATGCAGCAGGCAGGGACACCCACCAAGTCCTGCATTTCCCTCTGATCGATCTCAGGCAAAGCCCAGAAGGTTCCAAGGCACAAACCTGTGTGGATAAACAAATCCCAGGCAGCTTCCCAGGGCAAGCCTGAACATTCTGTAGCTGAAGTTAACTGGAGGATGTTTTATGTCCTTCAGCCTGTTTGCAGGAGCTGTTGTGTTGCTCTTCCCACAGAGCTCTCCAACATCTGCGTGGGAAGCTGCCACTTGGCACTTCTTTTGCTTCCTTATATAACTGATACAAAAGGCACAGCCTCTGCTTGCATTCAGGCCCTTAGCAGGTATCAATTCTGTCCCTGCTCCAAAGCTCTGCCATTTGTAGGGGTGGTTGGACATGGATGAGAAGCTGGACATGAGCCAGCAATGGGCACCAACAACCCAGTCACATCCTGGGCTGCACCCAAAGCAGCACTGCAGGCAGATGGAGGGAGAGGATTCTGCCCTCTGCTCTGCTCTGCTGAGACCTCACCTGCAGTGCTGCATCCAGGAAGGGCATGGACCTGCTAGAAAGGGTCCAAAGGAGGCCATGAAATGATCAAAGGACTGGAGCACCTCTCCCACAAAGACATGCTGGGAGAGTTTGGTTTATTATTTATTCTTCAGGCATAGAGAATCATAAAAACAGAATCACAGAACATCAGCAGTCAGTTTGCAGATGACACCAAGTGAGGTAGCAGTGTTGATTGGAATGAGGGCAGAGAGGCTTTGCAGAGGGTCTTGGATAGGCTTGGATCAATGTGCCAACATTAATGGGATGAGTTTCAGCAAGGCCAAGTGCCAGGTCCTTGGAGGTGCCCTGGGGACCTCCTCTTTCTCCTCTCTGAACTCAGCTGGGCCCATGCCCTGTGTACAGACAGAGCAGCTGATGACTACCAGGGCATCTGCAGGACCTGGAGCTGCTGCTGTTGGGAGGTTGGGACAGCATGAGCAAAGGGCTTAGGAAAGCCTCACAAACTGGGCAGCTCATCTGGGTCCTTGAGCAGCTGCTGGTGGCTGATCTGCTGCACTCCAGACTCCTTCTCCTGACTCCCTTCCCACGGCCTCTGCTACACCTCACATTCAAAACCTGCTTCACCTCCAGTCCCAACCCTGTGACCTCTCCCTTCCATCAGCCCCTGAGAGCCCCTGGCCCACCCTGCCTAAGGAGGGAGCACATTTAGCAGCCTGGGAGGAGCTGGTGGGCAAAGCTCTTCCATCACTCTTGCAGCCATTTAGCGCTCTCAGCGTCCCTCTCCTACGGCACATTTGTGTGTTTAATTTAAGAAGGTTATCTGTCAAAAATGATATCTCAAGGTAGCACTGAGCTGGATAAATACGTCAGGAACAATAGCTCCTGCTGTGAGAAAGGAGTGCTGAGAAAATCCATCACCTGCAGGATCTCAAGACTGAGAAAATCAGGCTGGAGTGAGGGCTCTGTGTCAGGGGTGCTCACTGCTCTCTCTCCACCCTCCTCTGCCACTACACAGCAAGGGGCAGAGACCAGACCCTTTGCTCCTCCAGCTCGAAGAGGGGAGGACAGCAAGGAGAGGATAACAATTCAATTCTTGGCACAGGTAGGAAATGATCCAAGCAAATGGGATTTGTAGCCAGACAGGAGTACCCTGTGCACCTTCATCCCAGAGGCCAACAGGCTAATGACAAGGAAAAAATCAGCGTTAAAGGAGGCAACTCCTTCAGCATGGCAACTGATTAAAACCACTCTTTGAAGCTCCCAAAGGCCTCCACTGCTGCTGTCAGAAAGAGAGAGGGGAAAAAAAGGCAGCCTGGGATGAAGCTCAGCTCTTCAAAGTGCTTCCAGGGGCTGGGGAGCTCAGCAGCTGCAGCTCAGAGCAGAGCACAGCAGTGCTGCAGGAGCCAAAAGCATCCCAGGAGCCAAAAGCTGCCCAGGAGCCAAAAGCTGCCCAGGTGCCAAAAACTGCCCAGGAGCCAAAAGCTGCCCAGGTGCCAAGCTGCCTCCCATGGGGAACCTGGGCACTGACAGAGAAAATGCTCCTGGGTGGAGCAAACTCTGGGAGACAACCAGTTTGCTTTCCCTTCCCTGAGAGAATGGAGTTCAAAGCCCACATCTGGCTGGTACCAAGAGCTGAATGCAGGAGATTTTCCAGATGAGGTTGTCTGGGGCTCTGCTCAACCTGCTCTAGTTGCAGATGTCCCTGCTGACTGCAGGGGTGTTGGACTAGATGACATTTAAAGCTCTCTTCCAACCCATGCCAGTCTGGGATCTTGTCATCTTTCAGAGCCTTCAGCTCTACCATTTCACCCTGCCAAGTGCTCTGAGCCAGCCACGGGCAGAGCAGGTGAGGGACAACCTGAGGGCAGAAAAACAACAGCAAGCAGCACCTCAGAGAGGCCACAGATCCACCCATAAAGCAGTGGAAAGCAATTCCTTGTGCTTCTGTGACTCTGTGGCTCTGTGGTTCTGTGACTCTGTGAATGTGATCCTGTGACTCTCTGATTCTCCAACTGTGACTCTATGTTTCTGTGACTATGGCTCTGTGATTCTCTGATTCTCTGACTCTGATTGTGATCCTCTGATTCTCTGGCTCTGTGGTTCTGTGACTCTCTGCTAGCCACACAAAATTACTCAGAGCAGTAAAGAATGGAACTGGCTGCAAAGAACTGCAGAAACAGCTGAGAGATTGGGTGGCCAGGCAGCCAACTGCTGCATTAACTCTAATGGGGATAAGTGTAAAGTGCTGCCCATGAGCAATTCTGTGTCTCTAGCATTGTGCTCTGGGCATGCAGGATGGGGATCTCGAGGCTGCAGCTCTGTGGAGCTCAGGAATGGTCACAAAAGCAAGTGGAAGAGTAGGAATTACTAAGGGACAAGGTAGAGAACATCTATTTTGGTGCTTTGTGCCACTGCATAAATTCATGGCTCGCCTGCCTCTTGAAAGCTGGGCACAGTCTGATCTTTCTGTTTGAAAAGAATAAAGTGGAAATTAAAAAAAAAGGTGCAGGGGAAAGCAGCAAAAGTCATCAAAGGCATGAAACAGCTTCCAGAGGAGAAACAGCTACACAGATTGGGACCTTTGAGGATGGGAAAGAGACAATCAGAAAGGAGAGGCACAGAAGATGGCATCTGGCACAAAGGCAGTGGGTGGAGGACAACTCCTTGTGATCAATTCTGCTGCAAGGATTTGTGATCATTACAAGAAAGCAGGAATTGGAAGGTTCAGAGGAGGCTAAAGGAGGCACTTTCTGCACATCACACAGCTCAGCTGTGGAACTCCTCGCTGCAGGAGCCTGAGGATACAGAATTTTAGATGGGCTCAAAAAGCAGCTGGGCAAGTTCATGAAAGGCTCACCCGTGGAGGGCCTTTAAATTCAACACAAACCCAAGGCTCTGGCTCAGAGATGCAGGAGCTGCATGCTCCTGGCTCTTGGGACACTGATCAAAGCTGCTACCATTGTATTGGCTGCCTCTTGCTTGCTGCCAAAGGCAGGTGTGGAGCTCTGGGGATTTTTGCTCCAGCCTGATACAGTTGACCTTAGGTGAGCACAGCCAAGGAACACACTCTGATGCCTAAAGGCACTTTAATACAGGTTTAGCTCCTTTTGCTCAGGTTCTTTGCCTGCAAGCATCCTGTGCTCCCAGCAGCTCACTGGGGCACAGGCTTGGGTGGATGCTGGGGGTGAGGTTTGACAGGGCAAGGTGTGGGCAGAGCTCTGGGCATGGGCAGCATCTCAGGTCCACAAGCACATCTCCACCCTCCACAGGAAGCATCCTCCACATCCTCTGACTCTCTGAGTGCTAACTGAAGCTCGTGGCTGGTGACACAAACACAGCCTGGGCAAGGAGTGGATCAAGAGCAGTCTGGAGGAGAAGGCCTTGGGGGTGTCAGTTGGTGCCAACCTGCCCA
The DNA here is from genome assembly GCA_013396835.1 of Psilopogon haemacephalus. NCBI lineage: Eukaryota > Metazoa > Chordata > Aves > Piciformes > Megalaimidae > Psilopogon > Psilopogon haemacephalus. The sequence continues at coordinate 825,853 of VWZI01020016.1, forward strand.
GGAGCCAGCACTGGGCACAGCCCAGAGGCAGCTGAGTGCTGGCTGCAGGCAGAGCAGCAGCACAGGGAGGGGATCCTGCCCCTCTGCTCTGCTCACTCCTCACCTGCAGCACTGCACACAGCTCTGGGCAACCTGCACAGGGAGGAGCTGGAGCTGCTGGAGAGGGGCCAGAGGAGGCCACCAAAATGATCAGAGGGCTGGAAAAGCTCTCCTGTGGGGACAGGCTGATGGGGTTAGGGTTGTTCAGCCTGGAGAAGAGAAGGTGGGAGATGTCCCTGCCCACGGCAGGGAGGCTGCAGCTGGATGATCTTGAAGCTCCCTTCCAGCCCAACCCATTCTGGGATTCTGTGATGCCCAAGACACTGCAGCCCAGAGGCAGCACTGCAGGTGGCAGGGGTCTATTGTGCAGGGTAACAGACTCACAGACAGGTCTGGCCTCAGGGGAAGGTTTCACAGGCCTCTGGGTGCAGCAAAGGGGAAGGAGGAGAAGGGCAGGGGTGGGAAATGCCAGCTCATTTCCATTGATGCTTCAACCAACCCCTGTGACTGAAGGGATGTCTTAGCAAGCTCCAACTGCAGGAGCTGAGCAATGCTTGTGGCACGATGCTGCTGTGGGGCTGGGTGGTTGTTTATCTGGGGGGGGTCTCTTTGGGTTTTGTTTTGTTGTTCTTTTTTTTTTTTTTTTTAGTTATTATTATGTATTTAACAACCCAAAACACAGAATTCAATTTATGAGGCTTTAGCCATGGTTGATGAATTTTTATGGGATAAACTCACACTCCAGTTTTGCTATCAGGTTGCTCTCTAGGAGCTGGGCCTTTTTTTCTTTTTGTTATTATTATTATCAGAGCAGCCTGTCAAAGGCAGTTATATTGCTCTCCTAAAACTAGATGCAAAATCACTTGTCTCTGTGCAGCACCAATAAAAACAAAAGGGAAGGCTTCTCTTACTGCAAAATTCCTCTCCTTAATTCTTGTACAGAGAGAAGGAGATCTGCTCTTAGCTTCCTCTTCTTTCACCCAAAGTCACTCCTGTGGAGACTCTTCCAGGGAGGCAAAGCTGCTGCTGACTTCACACAGAACCAGAGGAAGCACAGAAAGGAAAGCTGCAAGTGGGCCCTGGAGGTCTCTGCCCCGAGGTCTCAGCTTCCTCTTCTTTCATCTTCATCAATGACCTCTGAAATCATCAAGTCCAACCTAGCACCCAACACCTCCTAATTAACTAACCCCTGGCACCAAGTGCCTCCTGCAGCCTCCTCTCAAACACTTCCAGGGATGGGGACTCCACCACCTCCCCTGCAGCCCATCCCAATGCCAATCACTCTCTGTGCACAACTTCCTCCTAACATCCAGCCTGAGCCTGCCCTGGAGCAGCTTGGGGCCGTGTCAGAGAATCACAGAACCAGCCAGGTTGGAAGAGACCTCCAAGACCCTCCAGTCTCAACCTATCACCCAGCCCTACCCAACCAACTAGAGCATGGCACTGAGTGCCCCACAGAGCCTCTTGCTCTGTCCCTGGGTGCCTGGGAGAAGAGACCAACCCCACCCTGGGCTACAACCTCCTTCCATCTCATTCCCTTCCACATCATCTGCTGTGACCCTGCTGGAGGCAATTATCATTAATCAAATGAGGTGGAAGCATCTAAATAAGAACGAATTAATAAATAAATAAATAAACTCCCAAACATGTGCAGAGGAATTTCTGCAGATTGCTGTGTCAGCTTTTAAAATGCTGGGCTGGGGAGAGAGAGGGAGAAAAAAAAATCTAAATAAAAATCAAAATCAACTCCCCCCTAACACCCACCCAGGAATAAAAAACAACCAAACAACCAAAGCAAGCTGCAGCTTTCTTTGCTCTAATTAAATCCAGCCTGCAGGTGCATGGAGGAGCCTTTTGCTCATCCCTCCCTGTGATCACACCCTGTGCAAAATGACAAATTAATAACTTGGACAGCAGCAGCTCCACAGAAACAACCTGATTACAAATGTTGATAGAAATAGCAAGAAGAAAGAAGGGGAAAAAATAATTTAAAAAACAAACAAACAAAAAAACCCAAAAAACCCAACCCAAACCAACAGCAAAATGTAGGTATGGAGGCAGGAGTGGCTTGCATTTAAGAGGCAGTAAATCAGCTGGCTCTGAAGGAAGGCAAAGTGCAGCTTTAAAAAAAAAAATAACTTATTCAAATGAAGGACTGGTAAATAGGAGAGGCAGTGCCCATATCTCTTTTTATATGAGTATGATCCAGCTAGAGGGGAAAAAAAACCCAACCCCTCAGCAGAGGAACTGCTTCAATTTACTGTTATCAGAGGGGATTAGAGCTGAAGATCCCTGATAGCCACAAGAGCTTTCTGGTGTTATTAACCAGGCTTGGTGGTATTTTTCCTCCTTTGGAACACAAATGAGAAACCTCTTCATTGGCAATGCACATCTGCATCTTGCCTGCTTCCAGGCAGCTCTGCTCCACAAACTCCTGCTGTGCTGCTGGGGAGCAGAGCTTGGCAAGGCCACGTTTAGAGCACCTCCTGCACAAAGCCTGGCAGCTCCTGCAAGCAGGGGAGGGAGGCACACAATTGGCAGGGACCTGAAGGATCATCCAGTCCCAACCAGCCTGCCATGGGCAGAGACAACTCACACCAGAGCCACATCCAGCCTGGCCTTAAAAACCCCCAGGGCTGAGGCTTCCACCACCTCCCTGGGCAACCTGTGCCAGGCTCTCACCACCTTCATGCTGAACAACTTCTTCCTAACATCCAATCTGGATCTACTCACTTCTAGTCTTGCTCCATTTCCCCCAGTCCTGTCACTACCTGACAGCCTCAGAAGTCCCTCCCCAGCTTTCTTGTAGCCCATTCAGATACTGGAAGGCCACAAGAAGTTCTTCTTGGAGCCTTCTCTTCTCCTTGCTCAGTGTGGAAGCGTTTCAGAAGTCCTGCCCACATAGCCCTAGCAAGTCACTGGGCATTACCTCACTTAAGAGAGGCCAGAGCAGCCCCATCATAGAATGACAGCATGCTAGGGGTTGGAAGGCACCTCCAGAGATCATTTGGTCCAACCTGCCCTAGAGCAGGCCACCCAGGAACATGTCCAAGTTGGCTTTGAAAGTCCCCAGGGAAAGAGACCCATCCCACCAGCTCCAGCCCTGCCATGGCTGAGCAGGAGCACAACTCTGCACTCCACAAAACAATTCCACACCCCCTCTGGATGCCTTTGGAGACCTCCCTTCAGAAGCAGAAGATGCCCCAGACCTCCTGAGAGAGCCCAGTGGCAGGAGCATGGCTGGAGGCTGGCAGAGGCTGGCTCCTGCTGTGTCAGTGACTTCTGATCAGCAATTCTTCCCTTGGGAAGCTGCCAACCACCCTGACCTGCTGGCAGCTGTGAGCCACCCAGCCATGCCCCACACAAGGCAGCAGCTTTAGCAGCCCAACCTCTTCTGCTGCTTTTATTCATGTGATAAATCCATGCTCATAAAGACAAACGAGCAAACAAGAAGGAAAGCTGCCAGCAAACCACACAGCCCAGGCTGGGAGCATCCCCCAGCTCCTTTGCCTCTGGCTGCCATTCCTCCCTGAGGGACTCAGCCAAGCCCTGGTCAGCACACATTTATGGAACTCAGAGAATCAGGCAGGTTGGAAGAGAGCTCCAAGCTCATCCAGCCCAACCTATCCCCCAGCCCTATCCAATCAACCAGACCATGGCACTCAGTGCCCATCCAGGCTGTGCTTCAGCACCTCCAGGGACAGTGACTCCACTACCTCCCTGGGCAGCCCATTCCAATCTCACAGCCTGACCCACAGCATTCACACCTCAAGCACCAGGTTCAGATTTGGGCCAACAGCATCCTGACCTGGATCAGCAATGGAGGAGGACAGGGCTTGGGAGCAGCAGCTGAGGGAGCTGGAGGTGATCAGCCTGGAGAAAAGGAGGCTGAGGGAACCACAGAATGGCTTAGGTTGGAAGGGACCTCAGACATAGAATCATAGAATAGAATCAGAGAATGGTTTCAGTTGGAAGGGAGCTCAAAGCCCAGCCAATTCCAACCCCCCTGTGCCACAGGCAGGGACACCTCCCACTGGAACAGGTCACTCAGAACTTCAGGCAGCCTGGTCCTCAACAACTCCAGAGAGGTTCAGAATCACATTCTGTGCTTCTGTGCTCCACAACCTCCCTGAGCAACCTGTGCCAGTGTCTCACCACCCTCACTGCAGACAACTTCCTCCTAACATCCAGTCTCAACCTCTCCTCTGCCAGTTCAAACCCATTCCTCCTTGTCCTGTCATTACCAGACCTTGTCAATAGTCCCTCCCCAGCCCTCCTGGGGCTGCAAGGCCACTCCAAGGTCTCCCTGCAGCCTTCTCTTCTGCAGGCTGCAGAGCCCCAACTCTCTGTGCCTATGCTCAGAGCAGAGCTCTCCTTGGGCAGCCTACCCCAGAGCTCCACCTGAGCTCCAGTCTAACCCTACTGTCCTTCAGCTTCAAACCATCCCCCCTGGTCCTGTCCCTAGATGCCCTCAAGAAAAGTCCCACTCCATCCTTTCTGTAGATCCCTTCAGGTATTGGAAGGCAGCTCTAAGGTCATCCCTGGAGCATTCTCTTCTCCAGAATGAACACCCCCAGCTCCCTCAGCCTGTCCTCACAGCCCTTGGATCATCTTTGTGGTCTGCCCTGGACTGGCTCATACAGTTCCAAGTCCTTCTCGTGATGGCTAACCAAGCCCAGCTTCCCAGCTCAGGCTTTCCCAGGGAGGAACCTGCTGACCAACAATCCCCAGAGCAGGAAGGAGTCACCCCAGAAGGCCTTTTGGAATAGCAAATAAACAGCAGATGTTGGCCCACCACTGGCAAGCAGTCTCCAAGCAGGAGAAGTGGTCAAATTCATTAAATAAATTCTAGAATACATTTTACTCCCTGCCCCCCACCCCTCAGCTCTGCTGAAGATCACAGAACAATATCTACCAGCCACAAATGAGGCTCAATTAGATGTGTTTGTCCAAACCAAGTGAAGGGATGTAAGCATCCTACGAGCAGTCAACCAGTGGAAGTCATCTGTAAATACTGTTGTTGTGTGCTCTAATTACAGTGATAAACTCAATCCAACAGTCTAATCACAAACACTCACAATTAGGGGCTCAAAACCACAGCCAGGGATCAATAACCATTCACTGAGCTCAGCTGACAAAAATATTCCAGCCATTATTCCTGCACTTATTGCCTGCTTGCTCCATAAACTACCTTAAAGATCTCATCCATCTCTTGCCTTAATGAAGGTGTTTGAGACAAGCCACAGTTTGTTCCCAACCAGCTTGCCAGAAGAGAAGCAATGGAGAGCAGGCAACTTAATGCTCATCAATCTCCTGTCCTCACCCCCCCTCAGCCCCCCAGCATCTCCTTCCCACCACCATGTGAAGCTGTGTGCTGTGCTCTCTGCCATGCAGGCAGCAACTCAGTGGCACAGCATCAGCTTTGCACCAGTGCCACTGAGGAGTTCTCCTCTGCCTGGGGCATTGATGTAAGCCTGGGATCAAAGGCTCAGAGGATGCCAGGGCTTGGAAGGGACCCGAAGAGTGCATCCAGTCCAAGCCCCCTGCCAGAGCAGGAGCATCCAAGCTAGCTCAGGGCACACAGCAACACATCCAGACAGGCCTGGGAAGGCTCCAGAGAAGGAGACTCCACAACCTCTCTGGTCAGCCTGTGCCACTGCCCTGGGACCCTTCCAGGAAAGAAGTTCACAGTAAAATGTTGCCTCTTATGTTGTGCTATGGTGAGGAAAGTGAATTCTTCTTCTAGACGATGCAGACTCTCTTCTTACAAGGAGTGCCATGGAAAAGACAAGGGGTGGAGGGGAGAAGTTACTGCTGGGGAGGCTCCCACTGGACTCCAGAAGGACATTGCTCACCGTGAGCACAGTCAGACCTTGGAATCATCTCCCAGGGGAAGCAGTAGATTGCCCTACACTGGGCAGCTTGAAGACTCAGCTTGGCAAGGTGCTGAGCCAGCTCGTTTCAACCAGGCTATTACTTAGGAAGGTTGGACCAGAGGATCCTTGAGGTCCCTTCCAATCTGCCATTCTCTGATTCTATTCTCCAAGGACTAACTACATAAGAAAGAAAGGGGGAGGGGGAAATTGCACAGCCTGCTCATTGGGCAGATAAAATATGTGATGGCTAATTTTGTGTGACAGATATATCCAGTTATGACTTCTGCCTCTGCTCCTGAGCTGCTGAAGGTAAATGCCACAACAGAGATCAGCCATCATGTATTTTAATGTACTTGGAGGCTAATGTCTCTGCTGCAGAGTGCACATGGGGAGGCTGTCTTGTTTCTGAGGGTGCTTTATGTCAAGTGCTATTTGGGATGATCTCCCTGCAGCCAGGCTAGATGCCCTGTTGCTTCTTGGCAGCTACGTGCTCCCGAGGTCTTACTGGCCCAGCACTGACAGGCAGCAGGATGCACTTGCAGAGAATCTGAAGTGGCAGCTCAGCCACTCATCCATCTCCTCCAAAGCAGCTCTTGTCTCTCCCGAGATGCTGCACTGATCACTGCCCTCCTGCTGGCTGCTTGATCACAGGCTCCCAGGATGTCAGGGGTTGGAAGGGACACAAAGAGCTCATCCAGTCCAACCCCCCCCTGCCAGAGCAGGACCATCCAAGCTAGCTCAGGGCACACAGCAACACATCCAGACAGAGTCTGCAAAGGCTCCACACAAGGAGACTCCACAACCTCTCTGGGCAGCCTGTGCCACTGCTCTGGCACCCACACAGGCAAGAAGTTGCCTCTTGTGTTGAGCTGGAACTTACACTCATTGCTCCTTGTCCTATCCCAGGGAGCAGTGAGCAGAGCCTGTCCCTCCCCTCCTACTCCACTCCATGACTGATGAGCAGCCCTCTGCAAGCTCTCCCTGCCCATGGCACAGGGCTTGGGACTCGATGATCTTGAAAGTCCCTTCCAACCCAACCCATCCTGTGTCTCTGATGAGCAGACCTCTGACCCTGGGTCTGGGTGGCCTCTTGCATTTGCAATGCAGGTTCCTGAGCAGTGCTGCTGTTTCTGGTCGTTTTGGCTTCCTTGCTGGGAAACAACAGCATTTACAGCACAGGGCAGATGAAATCATCATCAGGAGCTGACACCTTTTAGCACCCTGCTATAAAACAGGTTGTAGGAGAAGAGCAATAAATCCTCCTGGCAATCGCCTCTCTCTCTGCCTGGATCTGAAAGGGTGTGAAAGAGAAGCACTTGCCTCAAGTCCACTGCAGAGGAGCAGCTGCTGGCTGGTGGGGGACAGTGTCTCATCCAGAGAAATTTCTCTTCCACTGCTCAACCCCCCCTGGCATCCTCCCCATAAGGCCTGCCAGGAAACTGCTCACAACCTGAGCCATATCACAGAATGGTTTAGGTTGGAAGGGACTTCAAAGGTCATCTAGTTTCAAGCCCCCTGCCATAGCAGGGACACCTCCCACTAGGACAGGTCCTCCCTTCACCATGCAGGGCAGAGCATCATAGGATCATAGAATCATTTCAGTTGGAAAAGCCCTCCAAGATCACCCAGTCCAACCAGCAACCCAGCACCACCATGGCCACTAAACCATGTCCCCAAGTGCCATGGCCACAGGTCTCTTGAACACCTCCAGGGATGCTGTTGGCTTCACCACCTCAGCCTGTCCCACTTCTCTTTTAACTCTACTATCCCATCAGAGACTGTTTGTGATCAAAGATCTGTGATTCTGCCATCCACAGCCTCCCTGGGCAACCTGTGCCAGTGTCTCACCACCCTCACTGCAAACAACTTCCTCCTCACATCCAGTTTCAATCTCCCCTCTGCCACTTCAAACCCATTCCTCCTCCTCCTGTCATTACAAGGATTATTCCCATCCTATGCTTTGGGGGGTGTGTGGAATATCCTTCACTTCTCTTTTAACTTTAATATCCCATCAGAGGCTGTTAGCTGGGGGGGTGGAGGCTGCTGTGCTCTGAATGCTTTATCACCAGATCCCGAGAGCCAGTGGAGTGTTTGGGATAACAGGGATGAATAATGGATCATGCTCTCCTTGCCTGCCAGACTGATTTGTTTACTAATAATTGGAAGTGCATTCTTGTTCTGCTGCTCTCACACTGATTTACTTCCCAACACCAACTGAACAGATATCATTAAATTAGGATAATTTTTTTTTCCTTTCTTTAACTCTGAAAGCAGATTGTTTACAATTTGCTCCCCTGGCAAGGCACTTGGGCTGAGCTGCACATATTTGTCTCTAAGGTTAGGGGCCCAGAGGGATCTTCAAGCTGATTATGAGAGTTGGGGCTCTGAAGTCCTGAAGCAGAGAAGGCTTCCAGGAGACCTTGGAGTGGCCTTCCAGGATCTGAAGGTTGCTCCAGGAGGGCTGGGGAGGGACTATTGACAAGGGCTGGGAATGACAGGAGGAGGAGGAATGGGTTTGAAGTGGCAGAGGGGAGATTGGAACTGGATGTTAGGAAGAAGTTGTTTGCAGTGAGGGTGATGAGACACTGCAAGGAGCAGCTGGACCAGCATCTGTGGGGGATGATGCAGCTCAGCTCTGAATTCTTCCACAGCCTTTTCCCAAGCTTCTGCATTCAGGTCTGGGGAGCTGTAGTGGGTTTGCAGCTCAAACCAACACAGGAGCAGAGCGCTGGAGTTGCCTTGTGTGTGTGAGCACCTTCAGAAAGAAAGACACAAGTGTGTTCTGAATCATTTCTCTTTCCAGTGCTTAGATGTGAGATAATTAAAATGATGCTGGAAGGCTGGGGGTGGGGGGAAGGGGTCTGGCTGGATTTACTGCTGGGCAGGCTCAGCTACCATCTGCTCTTAACCGAGAGCCAGGAGCGGTTTGGAGGAAAAGGAAAAGTCACCTCTGTGCAGTCTGGGCCACCTTCATTCAAGATGAATGGGGGTCAAAGGATGTTTGTTCTGGAGCTAGGAAATTACCACTCACTGGTGCTACATCTGTTCAGAAGAAGCTGAGGCTTCACAAGCTCTTGGACCTGGCTCCTCAGCAAGCCTGCTTGGAATGTCTCCCAGGAGGAAATCAGTGCAAGCTGTGGGGCTATGGAGACCCCCAAAGCAGTCAACCTTTTGCTTCTTCTTCTTCTTTAGA
>VWZI01020016.1:839313-855837 GCA_013396835.1 Psilopogon haemacephalus
ATATAAGATATATTAGATATTGTATTGTGTTATATGTTGTACTTTCTATTTTATATACTACGTATTATAAATTAGATACTGTATTGTATTATATATCATATTGTATCTTATGTACTATGCTTTATATTTGATATATGATACACTATATATATTTGTATTTAGTCTATAATACATATAATATAAAAAATAATAATGTATCATATATAATAAATTCAGAATTATTTGGGGCTCACCTATTCAAGACAGGCAGGGATCTACTGCTGAGAGTCCAAGGGAGAGCTGTGAGGATGATGAAGGGACTGGATCCTCTCTCCTGTGAAGAGGGAAAGATTCTTCATAGCTACCAAAGGCATTGATTTGGGGTTTTTTTGTTTGGGTTTGTTTGGATTTGTTTTTTGGGTTTTTTTTGAGGTTTCAATGTGTTTATGCTCAGCACAACTTCAGCATTTCCTTGTTTACTAAAAAGCAGCAGCAGATACAGAAGAAGCTGGAGCAGGCTTTTCCCTGGAGGTGCTCACTTAGTGGTTTAAACATCAGCTCCCAGCAGTGCCTGGCACTACATGTTTGGATGAGGCTTGATGCTGAACGTTTAAGGGAAGTGAATTAAATTCAGTTGCTAATTCAGTGAGGCTTCTGCAAAGACCCTGGAGGGACATTTCCAATCCAGCACTAGAGGATTGTGCACAGCCATGGGCTGAAGGCCAGATCCTTCCTGGGTATCTTGCAGTCCTTACAGAGTCCTACAGGAGGGATTTCAGGATTCTGTAACTGAGTTTCTCCATGGATCCTTCTGGTTTCCATGAACAAGTACTTAAGAGGTGGATCCCAGGAGGATGGAGGCTCCCTTTTGGCAAGAAGTCCTTCTGCCCCTGTGCTCAGCACTGCTCAGGACACACCTTGAGTGCTGGGTCAGTTCTGGGACCCTCAGAGAAGGGCAGCAGAGAAGGGCAGCAAGGCTGGGAAGGAGGCTGGAGAACAGCCCCAAGAGGAGAGGCTGAGGGAGCTGGGGGTGTGCAGCCTGCACAAGAGAAGACTCAGGGCAGAGCTCATTGCTCTCTGCAGCTCCCTGCAGGGAGGTTGTGGCCAGCTGGGGTTGGGCTCTGCTGCCAGGCACCCAGGGACAGAAGGACACAGGCTCAGGCTGTGCCAGGGCAGGCTCAGGCTGGAGGTTAGGAGGAAGTTGTGCAGAGAGTGATTGGCACTGGGGTGGGGAGGTGGTGGAGTCCCCATCCCTGGAGGTGTTTGAGAGGAGGCTGCAGGAGGCACTTGGTGCCAGGGGTTGGTTAGGTGGAAGGTGTTGGGTGCTAGGTTGGACTCAATGATCTTCATGGTCATTTCCAACCTGGTTAATTCTATGATTCTGTGGGTTGGAAGGGACCTTCCAAGGTCATCTTGTCCAGCCCCACCTTGCAGTGAGGAGGAGCATCTCCAACTGGAGGTGGAAATGGGGCAGTGGCTAAAGTGGTGTGAATGGTTGATCTGTGTGTGACAGCCAACCCAGAGCCTTGAGCATAACCTCCTGAGCTTTGTGTAGCTGCAGCACCACTTCACTCCATCTCCCACCCCCAACACTTCCTGGGGCTCCGTTCACAGTTTTCCATTTAATGCAAAACTTTTTGTGCTGAAAAGGCAGGCCTGGGGTTGCCAACTGCTCAAGGGGTTGGTGTCATCTGAGTTTGCTTTCTGCTGGAGGGGATTTAAGGAATCAGGCACCTGCCCAGGAGGGAGCTGTGACCATTGGCAGTCCGAGGGGGCTGCCTAGATGCTAAATCTCACATTTTTATTCTCAGCACTGGGAAGCTTTGTATAAACAATGAAGTGTTCCCTGAAGCAAGCCTACTTCCCAAGCCACTCTTCTTACCTCCAGGCTAATGAGCCCTTCCCAAGCTTTTGCTCTCAGATTTAATAATGACCTGGAAAAAAAAAAAAAATCCTTGCAGCTGAGAAAAATGCCAGTGGCAAGGAGGGGACAGGGCTCAGCCAAGGGTCAAAACCATCCTGGATCTCTTCCACCTCCAGAGCAGGGGCAGGGACCACATCTCACTTGTCACAGAGCTCTTCCAACCAGCCCTTCCCAGGAGGTTTTAAGCCACTGCTCTCACCAGGGATGTTGTGCTCCTTGGCAGGGTTCAAACCCTGTGCAGAGGCTGTGGTGGTTCAGCAGCACTGCAGATATGCTCCCGTGGAATCTAATCCCTGCAGCAAGAGGAGCAGTGAAAGGAGGAGAGATGCAGAATGCTCAAGTCCACACTGTGCTTTGGAGCAGGTTGTTGTGGAGTTGGACAGTCCTGGAACTGTCAGGGCTGGAAGGCACCACAAGGGTCAGCCAGCTCTGAGCCCCCTGCCATGGGCAGGGACACCTCACACTAGAGCAGGCTGCCCAGAGCCACATCCAGCCTGGCCCCAAACACCTCCAGGGATGGAGCTTCCACTGCCTCCCTGGGCAACCTGTGCCAGTGTCTCACCACCCTCATGCTGAAGAACTTCTTCCTAACATCCAGTCTGAATCTCCCCTCCTCTAACTTGGATCCATTCCCCCCAGTCCTATCACTACCTGACACCCTAAAAAGCCCCTCCCCAGCTTGCTTGTAGCCCCCTTCAGATACTGGAAGGCCACAATAAGGTCTCCTCAGAGCCTCCTCTTCTGCAGGCTGCACACCCCCAGCTCCCTCAGCTTCTCCTCCTGGGGCTGTGCTCCAGGCCCCTCCCCAGCCTTGCTGCCCTTCTCTTGGCACCTTCCAGCACCTCAACATCTCTCTTGAATGGAGTGGCCCAGAACTGGACACAGCACTCAAGGTGTGTGCTGAGCAGTGCTGAGCACAGGGGCAGAAGAACCTCCCTGCTCCTGCTGCCCACACTGCTCCTGCTCCAGCCCAGGATGCCCTTGGCTCTGCTGCCCACCTGAGCACACTGCTGGCTCCAATGCAATCTGTGAGTCTGTATCAAAATTGAGACCCTGGAGTTAAATCCTAAATCTCTGCTTCTTTATTCTGGACCTCTTGGTATCAAATAATTCCCAGCACCACAAAACAAAAGTGAGATTCCTCATTAGTGCAACTCCTTCTCCAGTGCTGGCAAGGTCTGCTCTGCAGTCAGCCTTCCCTGGATGCCAAGAGGCTCATTTGCCCTCAGCACTCAGCTCTCCTCGAGAAGGAAGCACATAATGAGTGGTCGATAGGCTCCCTACACACAGCCTGATGGTTCCCAAGCATCTCAAAAGCAGCCTGGAAGGGAAGTTAACCTCTCAAGTGTTTCGCACAGGTAGCAATAAGGATTTAGGTATGACAGAGTCCCTGGAGGGAATTTCTGGGAATGATCCATCCCTACCCCCTCGTCAAGCAGGGTTATTGCCAGCAGGCTGCCCAGGAGCACAAGGTTCACACAGTCACAGGAGCATCCAGGCTGGCAAAGCCCCTCAGGGAGGTTGGGATAGGCAGGACAAGGGACAATGGCTTTGAGCTGGCAGAGGGGAGGCTGAGACCCTTTCCAGTGAGAGTGGTGAGACACTGGCACAGGCTGCCCAGGGAGATTTTGGATGCCTCCTCCCTGGAGGTGTTCAAGGCCAGGCTGGATGAGGCCTTGAGCAACCTGTGCTGGTGGAAGGTGTCTCTGCCCATGGCAGGGGGGTTGGGGTTGGATGATCTTGAAGGTCCCTTCCAACCTAAACCATGCTATGTATGCATGCAGTAGGTCAGACAGAGCCCAGAGACAGGTCAGTGGTTTCAAGCTGTGGCCTGGCAGCTCTGGCTACAGGACAGCATGCAAGGGGACTGTGACCCTGCCATGGGAGCCTCCAAGAAGTGACTTACAAAGCCTCTTTGACCCACAGCACAGATCCGAGCCCAGGGCGCTGCCTTCCACCGTGTTGCCATCTCCATCCAAAGCCAAAGGAGGATTCACAGGTTGGAGATGCTTGAAAACTTCTGGGCCAGCCCATTGGGAAGACAAATACCACAGCGAGGAGGGCAAAACAAGCCTAATGATGCTGCTCTCCACAGAAATCATTTCTGCTTACGGAGAAAGTGAAAACTGAATTGGGCATTATGAAAAAAAAAAAAACCCAACCACAACCCTCTCTGTGTAGCTGCAACTCGACCCCAGATAATTCATTTAGGCTAAATGTATGGCTGTAATTGAAAATCCAAATAAGGAATGCATATGCATTGATCCATGTGATTTAAATCAAGCTATAAAGCATCAACATTATCCAGCCAAAGCTGCTGGAGAAATGGCAGCCAAGCAGAATATGAAATTCCAAGGAGACCATTGCAGTGCCTGGGAGGAGGACTTAATTGATTTTGACAAAGAAACCTATTTGCTGTTTAATTGATTCCTACTCTAAATTCACAGCACTTTCAAACCTAGCAGAGAGAAGCAGCAGAATAGTTGATTACCCACAGCAAATTACAGCTGGCCAGGTCCGGAATGCTTTGGGTTCTGCTTATTCTCTGTTTACCAAATTACTGCTCTGGGTGCTCAGGGAAACGCTAAAATCTACTCCTACAAGCACATAAATCTCACCAAGAGTTACAGGGTGGTGGAAAGAGCTCTTCAGAACAGCAGAAGAGAGCTCGGGAGGAGCAGTGAGGATCCTCAGCTTATTCCAAAGGTTTGTTCCTGCTCTCCTGCAGCTCCTTCAGGTTAGTGGGAGCTGTGTGAGCTGGCCTGGGGGCAAGGAGGGAGGTGACAAATCTTGTGAGTGCTCTAAAGTCAGCTGGGGAGAGCCCACGGCAGCAGCACCACAGAGACAGGATCACAGAAACATTCTGGTTGGAAAAGACCCCCCCAGGATCTGCATGTCCAGCCAATATCCCCACTCTGCAAAGTTCACCCTTCAACCATAGCCCCAAGCACCACAGCCAGGGATGGTGACCCCAGCACCTCCCTGCCCAGCCCATTCCAGTGCCTGACCACTCTTATTCACCAGGACAGGCTGGGAGGTGACTGCTGGAGAGCAGCCCTGTGGGGAGGGACCTGAGAGTGCTGGGGGGGAGCATCCATGGCACAGCAATGAGCCCTGGGGGACAAGAGGCCAGTGAGGTGCTGGAGTGTATTAGGCAGAGTGTGTCCAGCAGATCCAGGGAGGTTCTCCTCCTCCTCTACTCTGCCCTGCTCAGACCTCATCTTGAGCACTGCCTTCAGTTTGGGGCTCCCCAGTTGCAGAGGGACAGGAACTGCTGGAGAGGGTCCAGGGGAGGGCTGTGAGGATGCTGAGGGGACTGCAGCACTGCCTGGGGAGGAGAGGCTGAGGGGACTGCAGCACTGCCTGGGGAGGAGAGGCTGAGGGACCTGGGGCTGAGAGTCTGCAGAAGAGAAGGCTGAGAGGGGATTGGATCAATGTTTGTGAGTGTGTGAGGGCTGGGGGTGAGGAGGGGGGGGACAGGCTCTGCTCACTGCTCCCTGGGACAGGCCAAGGAGCAATGGATGGAAGCTGCAGCACAGGAGGTTGCAGCTCAACACAAGTGGGCAGCTGCTCCAGGGCTCCTGCACCCTCATAGGAAATAAATTTTACCTTAAGTGCAAGTGAGCTCCTGCATGCTCTGGTTTGTGCCCATCACTGGGCAGCAGTCAGGAGAGCCTGGCCCCTTCTTCTTGATCCCTTCCTTAATGTATTTACAAACACTGATCAGATCCCTTCTCAGTTTTCTCTTCCCCAGGCTCTCAGCCCCAGGGCTCTCAGCCTTTCCTCTTCACAGAGATGCTCCAGGCCCCTCAGCATCTTTGTAGCCTCTGTTGGACCCTCTCCAGTAGTTCTCTGTCTCTCTGAACTGGGGAGCCCTGAGCTGGACACAACCCTCCAGATGTAGCCTCACTAGGGCAGAGCAGAGGGGAGGAGAACCTGCTGGCCACACTCCTGTGTGGAGTGGAGGAGAACATTCCTGGCCACAAGGGCACATTGCTGGCTCCTGGCCAGCTCAGTGTCCACCAAGAATCCAAAGTCCTTCTCCATGGAGCTGCTTCCCAGCACGTCAGCCCTCAGCTGCAGTGATGCAGAGGCTTAGTCCTGTCTCTGCTGCAGACAGCACACCTCACACAGCCCCTCTCAGCAGGGCTCCTTTGCTGGGGCCATGCTAACTCCAGGAGTGGTTTGTGCAGGAGCAAGGAGAGTGCCTGATCCATCCTCTTGACCCCGGGCCTGGGAGCACCAAGGAGAGCCCAGGAGGCATCATCTGACTGTTGTTCAAGCCACTGCTTCCCCAGTGCCTCCCTAACAATGACCGATGGACTCCTGGCAAAGATTTTTCAATTTGAAAAATCCATTCTCATTTCAGAAATCATCTTCCTCTGCACTCATCCATTTGTCACCTGAATGCCAGGCAGAGCTGGGGGCTGCCTGCTCCTCTCCAGCACGGAAGCCAAGGTCTGGAGAGCTGGGAGAGAAGGCCTGGCAATTAGAGCCTGGCCAAGGAAGAATAAATCATTGACCTGGTTTTCCAAATAATTAAACAGGGGATGCTGGAAAGTGTTAAGAGGCAAGGCTGGACCTAGGAACACATCATTAGGATTATCAATACTTTAAGGTAGGTCTTATTCTCTCAGGATTTAGTCACTTCTTCCACCTCTCATCCTGTCATAGGAAGCCCTGGTAAGAAGATGCCTTTGTTAGCAGACCCTCTGCAAGTCACTTGAATAGAAACCAAGCCTGAGGCTCTGTCATCATCTTTCCCCCTGGAGTGGCTCTCTCAAACCTCCCACCAGCCCAGGCCACTCAAGACTTCATCCATCCTGGCCATGAACACCTCCAGGGAGGGAGCATCCACAACCTCCCTGGGCAACCTGTGCCAGTGAGCACTGCTCTGGGTGCTGAGCTGCTGTGCTCAGCCCCTGCAGTGCAGCTCACCCAGCAGCAGGTTTTCTCTGGCCCTGTTTGTGCATGAATGGGGCAGAGAAACAAACTCAAAATAAAGACAAAGATTGAAATGTTCACTTCAGGGCCCCTGGAGCTGCAGCTGCAGTGCCTGAGCCAGGTGACAGGGCTGCAGGCTCTGCCCAGGAGGGGCAGGGGAGCTGTCACTGAGCTCATGTCACAGAGGTTACAGGTCCTGGGAGGCTTTGCCTGCCGAGTTGGGGACTGCCTCAAACAAGAATGCTTCTCTCCAGCACAGTGAACTAGAACCTGGTGACCTTTCAGGTCCCTTCCAACCCAACCCATTTGATGATTCCATCAAGTGCAGCTTATCTGGCACCGTTTCCTTTGTTGCCCTCCTCGCTTTTCACCACCAAGCCCTCAAGCCCCTGCCAGCCCCACCAAAGCAGCAAAGCCCAGAATTTCAGATGGGAGCAGAGGGCTCAAAAGAAGCATCAAGAGAGATTTCAGCCATCAGGCTTCCAAATTCCAGGGCTGTTATCTGCAGGCAGCACTCCAGCTGCGCGGGGATGCCACTGGCAGCGTGGGGCTGCGGCGTGAGGAAGCTTCAGCCAGCAGCTTCCCTTCCCAGGAAAGGAAAACCACGAGAAGGATCGATCAGACACTGCTGCATCCTGCAGATAAAGGCAGCTCAACATTTAAGAGCCTCCCTTTAGTACAAAAACAACCTGGATTAGGTATGACAGTGACAAGCAGGCAGAGTTCTGACCCAGCAACGGAGTTAAATCAGGAGTGTTGTGCACAGAGGGTGAGCTGCTGGGGCTGCTGGAAGAAGTTCTTTGCAGTGAGGGTGGTGAGACACTGGCACAGGTTGGCCCAGGGAGGTCGTGGAGCACAGAATCACTGAATGTGATGGGAGGAACAGGCCCTGGGGGTCTGGGGTGATGCAAAGCTGAAGATGAGGCTGCAGTGTGAGTGCAGCCCAGACAGCAACTGTGTGCTGGGCTGCAGCAAGAGCAGCTGTGGGCAGCAGGGCAAGGGAGGGGATTGTGCCCCTTGGCTCTGCCCTCCTCACACCCCACCTGCAGCACTGTCTGCAGCTCTGCAGCCCCCAGCACAAGCAGCACATGCAAGGGTTGGAGCCAGTGCAGAGGAGGCCACCAAGATGCAGCTGAGAGGGCTGCAGCAGCTCTGCTCTGAGCACAGGCACAGAGAGTTGGGGCTGTGCAGCCTGCAGAGGAGAAGGCTTCCAGGAGCTTTAGGAAGGATGGGGAAGGACTATTGACAAGGGCTGGGAATGAGAGGATGAGGAGGAATGGGTCACACCTCCCAGGGCATGAGGGGGCAGCATGGGGAGGAGGGGGCAGGAAGGTGTGTGCCAGCCTGGTCCTCCTGCATCGAGCTCCTCTCAGAGTTTCTGAAACAAGCTCAGCACAAAGAGACCAAAAGGCAGCAGCAGGATCTGAGGGTGGGGTCAGATCCAATCACGTCAGCATTGGGTTTGTTACCCTCCTGCCCCCCTCCCAGTTCCCTGCTGGAGAATCTCAAGCCACCACTGGATCTAAATAAATAGGAGAAGCAGAGGGGGGGCTGGGGAAGTCAATACTGCAAACTGAGTGCTTCTGCCAACGGATTTCCATTAGCATAGGGCAGCCTGCAGTGCCCAGCAAGCACCACAACAAGGGGAATTATTTGCTGGCCGTGCTCTGTATTCACAGGAGGGACCTTGCCTCGTTTGCAGCAGCATGAGGGCAGCTGAGCTATCGATCAGGGCAGACGTCTGTCGCTCCTGGAGGCACCAGGGGCTTTAACAAGCCATGCAAAGACCACACTGGAATTGTCACAGGTTCACGCTTGGTTTGTAAGGCAATTTGAAGTGGGTTTATTGACCTCTCTCCCTCCCCTGCCACCCAGGGTGCAAAGGAAAGCTGTCCAGCTCCAAGCCTTGCCAGCACCTGCCAGAAGAGGCCCCTGGCAGGAGCATCTGAGAGAGGGAAGGGTTGAATGTTGATGCCAGCAAAGATTTTTAGCTGGGCAAGTGTTGGCCTGCTTCAGCTGGGAGCACTTCAGCAGCATCTGACAAGCCAGCAGACAAATGTCACCTCGGGGGCTTCTGCACCCTCACTGGGCTCACCTCATCCTTCCAGGCTGCCACAATCCGGCCCAGAGCACAGGGAAGTCCTTCCAAGTTTCTCATACTCTGGGACACTTCATTGCCTCCTGCAGTGCAAGGAAAGGAGGTGCAGTAGGAAAGAGAGGAGATAGAACCAGAGAATGGTTTAGGCTGGATGGGACATCAAAGTTCATCCAGTTCCAGCCAGACTGAGCAGCCTCAACTCCCTCAGGCTCTCCATCTCCAACACTGCAAAAAGCCAATTCCTTTGCCATCCCAGTATCCATCTTTATCCTTCTGCTGTCTTTGCAGCATGGATGAGACCAAAAGAGGAAGAGCAAAGAAGTGAAACCTTCTGCCTATGGCTAGTCTTGGTGTGAGGTTTATTTCTTTCTTGGAAGGCCACTCCAAGGCCTCCTGGCAGCCTTCTCTTCTGCAGGCTCTTGTAGCCTGTCCTCATGGCAGAGCTGCTGCAGCCCAGCTGAGAGGCTTCCTTGCCCGTGGCAGGGAAGTTGGAGTAAATGATCTCTAAGGTCCCATTCTACATCAGCTGAAGAGCTCCTAGCTCAGCTGGAACATCTGGCCCGGAGACATCAGTGCTGACAGTCAGCCTGTCACTCAACCCCCCTGACTCTCCATCAGTGACTCCTTGCCACTCTTAGACAACCTCCTGCACCCTTCTATTCCCCCACAGACTGAAGTCTTCCCCAGGTAGCTACAGGAGGAAAATTAGCCCTTGGAGGACTGATGATAAAAGAGATGTCAGAACCCTGACAGCTCCCCACAGCTTCTCCAAGCATGGGGAATTGCCAGGAGGACTCATACATGGCTCCAGGCTTGGAATGGAAGAGGAAATCCAACTCCCTCCTTCCCAGGAAGGCAGCAGTGCTAACCAGCTGCACTGGAGATGGATTGGAAGAGTCCAATGCACATCTGTTTGCCAATGCTCCCTCTTGTAGTCTCTCTTGGAGAAAGGACTGGAGGCCCCAAGCATCTTTGCATGCATTAGTTTTATTGAAAGCAGTTAGAACCTACTACAAGCAGCTTTTAGGAAGAGAATTCTTTCCATAAGTGGTTAGCTGAGGGCTTAAGGCCAACAGCAACCATCACACTGAGTCTTAAGCAGAGCTCTGTCTTGAAGGACATATCCTAGACAGCTTGCTGGGGAAGCATTGCAGAGCTTCAGCTCTGCTCTTCTGCCCCAGAGCTCAACCAGCATTCCTGAAAGCAGTTACAAACCCTTGAGAGTTGCCCCATCACCTTCCTTAGGAGCTCCTAAGGATTTATTCACCAAGTGCCCACTAATCAGCCAGGATGTGACAGCTGGTGAGTGGAGTCATGGAAAGCTAAGATCAGGCTCTCACCAGAGTCATGCCAAGCAGCCCTCTGCTCATGGCCTTATCCTTTACATGGGGGTGGTTTACATCTCATGTTTCTCTACTCGTCCTCTATCTGCATCTTGCTCCTCCTGTGAGGGTTCATCCTCCTCTGATGTGGTGTCCTCTGGAGAGGTTTCCTCTTCCTCTGACGGCTCCTCTTCCTCCTCCCTGGGGGAGAAGGGTCCCACCACCCAGGACAGAGGCATGTTGCTCTTCAGGTAGTCCAGCAGCTCCTCCATGTACTGCTGGATCGCAGCCATCTTCTTCTGGCTCTGGGTCAAGACGCTGCTGGACAAGTCCTGGAAGGAGTTTGCCAGTGAAAAAGAAGCATGAAGCTCCTCTATGGTGGCAAGAGATTGTTTCACCTTGTCCTGAAGGCTTGAGGGAAGGCCTCGGATTGCAGCCATTATTTCACTGCAGGTCATTTGCAGCTGCTGTGTGATGTTGCGTGCCATGAGCAGGGCCAGAGACTCCATCTCCTGGGAGGAGGCAGAAGGACAAGATCAGGAGTGAGTTACTTTAAAGAAAAAAAGGTCAAGGGGACACCCAGAGCCCTTTGATTCTCTCCCCAGGGAGGTACCTCTGGCTCTGTAACGTCTCCAGTCTCTGTGGAAGACTTCCTGCTCCACTCCAGCCACATCTCACGGAGAGCCACCTGCCCCTCCTCCAGCTTTTGATTAAATCCTTGCTTGAACACTTCAATCTGTGGCAGGGAAAGATCAGAGAGTCAGGACAGACCTGCTGGTGCTGAACAGCACAGCTCCATCATGGCAATGCTCCAGCAATGAAGCAGAGAATCACAGAGCTGTCAGGGCTGGAAGGGATCCCAGGGATCAGCCAGCTCCAACCCTCCTGCCATGGGCAGGGACACCTCACACTAGAGCAGGCTGCCCAGAGCCACATCCAGCCTGGCCTTAAACACCTCCAGGGATGAGGCTTCCACCCCCTCCCTGGGCAACCTGTGCCAGGCTCTCACCAGCCTCATGCTGAAGAGCTTCTTCCTCACATCCAATCTGAACCTACCCACTTCCAGTTTTGCTCCATTCCCCCCAGTCCTATCCCCACCTGACAGCCTAAAAAGTCCCTCCCCAGCTTTCTTGTAGCCCCCTTCAGATACTGGAAGGCCACAATAAGGTCTCCTGGGAGCCTTTTCTTCTCCAGGCTCAACAACCCCAACTCTCTCAGGCTGTGCCCACAGCAGAGCAGCTCCAGCCCTCTGCTCATCCTCGTGGCCCTGCTCTGGACATGTCCCAGCACCTCCAGAGCTTTCCTGTAAAAGAAGCTGCAGAACTGGGCACAGTGCTCCAGGTGAGGCCTCATAGTGGAGCAGAGAGACAGGATCACTTCCCTCACCCTGCTGCCCACACTGCTCCTGCTGCAGCCCAGGCTCTGGTTGCTCTCTGGGCTGCAGGTGCACACTGCTGGCTCGTGTTGAGCTTCTCCTCCACCAGCACCTCCAAGTCCCTCTCCTCAGGGCTGCTCTCCAGCCAGGCACTGCCCAACGATGGGATTTGGTTTCCCAAGGAAGGAGAAACCAAACCAATGATGTATTCCCCTCCTTCTAGAAGACAGGGCTCCAGTGATGTGGTCCACTCCTTCTAGAAGACAGAGGTGCACCTACCAGTTCAACGATGCAGTGAAGCTGTGCCAGGATGTCCTGCATGCCCTGCCAGGCCTGCTTCATTTTGTCAGTTGAGTGCATGTAGGCAAAGAGGCGAATCTCATCGGAGAGGGACCCCAGCCTCACAAAGTACCTCCTCTTCTCCTGCTGCTCTGCCACAGACATTGTACCTGCCCCCTCCCCAGGGGCTGCCAGCTTGGCTGAGGAAAGAGTGTGTCTGTCAGTGGCTGAGCAGAGATGGTTGCCAGAGCAAGCAAGTGCCTTGGACTAGGAGCCAGGGAGCCTCCAGCATGGTGCTTCCCATGGCCCCAGAGCATGGCACAAGGGATGGAGCTGATCACAGAATCAGCCAGGATGGGAAAGACCTCCAGGATCATCAAGCACAACCTAGCACCCAACACCTTCTCATTAACCAACCCCTGGCACCAAGTGCCTCCTGCAGCCTCCTCTCAAACACCTCCAGGGATGGGGACTCCACCACCTCCCCTCCAGCCCATCCCAATGCCAATCACTCTGCCAAGAACTTCCTCCTAGCACCCAGCCTGACCCTGCCACAGCCTGAGCCTGTGTCCTTCTGTCCCTGGGTGCCTGGCAGCAGAGCCCAACCCCAGCTGGCCACAACCTCCCTTCAGGGAGCTGCAGAGAGCAATGAGCTCTGCCCTGAGCCTCCTCTTCTGCAGGCTGCACACCCCCAGCTCCCTCAGCCTCTCCTCTTGGGGCTGTGCTCCAGGCCCCTCCCCAGCCTTGCTGCCCTTCTCTGGGCACCTTCCAGCACCTCAACATCTCTCTTGAATGGAGGGGCCCAGAACTGGACACAGCACTCAAGGTGTGTCCTGAGCAGTGCTGAGCACAGGGGCACAAGCACTGCCCTGCTCCTGCTGCCCACTCTGCTGCCCAGGTTGATGGCTCCTGGTGCAGACAATCACCTCTGTGGTTTCCTTACCCAGTTCCTCATTTTCAATAGGAAGAGAGTTGCCTTCCATTGTCTCCACCACAGCTTCTGCTCCTATTGCAGCCACCAGGCCCTCTGGGGAGTCCACAACCACTCCCACACTGCTGGGCACTGCAGGGCTGGCAGCCTCCACGCTGCTCTGAAGAGTCTCCTTAGTTGCATCTATAATCCCTGTCACTTTGCTGCTCACAGCATCCTCTGCTTCAGCCACCTTGGATGATTCCTGCTCTGTTGTGTCAGAGATCATCTGGGGAGGAGGAGACTTGTGTCAGGTAAGGAATAAGGTCAAGCAGCATCCTCCAGTTCTGAACTACACCAGGACAACAGCCAGCACAGTGCCTGCCAAGAATTCACTCCTGTAGGAGCTTGCACCATGCACCTAGGGGTACTTTACTCCTTATACAAGAGTCCCAAAGTTAGAAACCCTGCAAGAAGCAGGCACCTCTGCCAGGCAAGGGCAGCACAGGCTTTGAATCTTACCTGCTCCACTGACTTCTGAAGGACTGGGAGCTTCTCCCCAAGTTTATCCTTGGAGGCAAACTCACTTCCTGCAGCAGCTGAAAAGGAAAAGGAGTATCAAAGCTGCAGCTCCATCTCAAGTTCCACCTTACTGAACATGGTGCTCTGCAGGAAGCTTGGCTGAAAGCCTCCTTTCAGATCCCCAGACCAGGTGTGCTGTAAGCTGGATTTGTAGAGCACCTCCACACCTTCCTTAACCTGAGGGGCCCAGAGCTGGACACAGCACTCAAGGTGTGGCCTATTCAGTGCTGAGCACAGGGGCAGAAGAACTGCCCTGGCCCTGCTGGCCACACTGCCCCTTCCCCAGGAGGTTCTTACCATGAGGCTCCAGCATGGTCAGAAGTGGCTGCACACAGCTGGCTGTGGCTTCACTTGCACTCTTCACCCCTTTCTCTGCTGCATCACACACAGACTTGATGTAGGGGTGGCTCTCCTTGGTGCAGGCATAGGCTGTAGCAACCACATCACAGGCAGAGCTGAGCAGGGTGGGATTGGTCACCTCACTGACTGCATCCTAGAAAGAGGAGAAACACCCAAATGAAAGGAAAAGACATGAAGCTTGCAAACATGGACCTGAGCTGCTACCCAGGCAGCCTTGCACCAACAGTGCCCCAGCCTGGTGAGGCAGCAGGGCTTGCCTTGCTTGGACACTTGCTTTACAATCTACCATTCAGCTCTGGAGCTGCTGTTATTTGTGGCTGATCCTTTCTAGAAAGGCCTTCCCCTAGCCCAGTGCTGCCCAAGGGACAGTTGAGTGTGTGCATAAGCTCCATGCTTGTGTGCCCATTCCCATCTCTGGTTCATTGGGTAGAGCTGAGGGCCCAGGAAGAGCTTCATCAGGCAGCAGCTGGGGTGGTTTAAAGCTGACAGGCTGCACAGTGGCCTGCAAGAAGCATGCTTGCTGGTCATGAGAGCACAGCAAAGGCAGCAGGTTTCAGGGCAGCTGAAATGTGGGAGCCTCTCCCACAGGAGCACTGCCTGCAGCAATCCTGGCTAGAGAGCTACAAACAGCTTTCCCAGCTGAGGTCCAGGCTGTTTTCCTTGCAGGAGGTTCCTTACAGGATGTTCAAGCCTACTCTTCTGTCTCTTGTCTCCCACCCTTCCAGAGAAGCTGCAGGGCACAGCCTAAGCAGAGGAAGCCCTCCCCACTCTGGGGAGGCTTAGATCTCCCCAGCCACAGCAGAGTCACCTCATAGCTGCACCCAGGAGCTTCCACATCCTTCCATGGAGCACCTACCTGCTGCTGTTCCTCTTCCTTCATCTCCAGGATGCTCTTGGCAGCTTCCTCTTTGTCAGGCATAGCAGAGGCCATTGCAGCTGAAATGCAAGAGGCAGCATGGCTTTAGGAGAAGGGAAAGCAGCTGGGGAGCCTCCAGAGGGCTTCCCCTTCCCAGGGGATGCTTCCCTCTGAGCTCACTGAAGGGAGCAGTTCCTCTGCTACCTATGAAAGGAAGGCAGCCAAGGTGAGGCTCTTCCCATTACAGAAGGGACCTGTGCTATGTGCAAAGCTAACGTTTAGGTTCCTCATGGCTTATCAGAGCAACAAGGACAACAAATTCTTCCCTCTGACCCAGGAGAGCTTAGCCATGGAGTCGTTGGGTACCTCCTTAGTAGAGGCAGGGATAGTGGTTTTGTGCCATGAGGGGGGATTGAGACTGGAGATTAGGAGGAAATCTTTAGAGTGAGGGTGGGGAGACACTGGCACAGGTTGCCCAGGGAGGTTGTGGATGCCTCCTCCCTGGAGGTGTTCAAGGCCAGGTTGGATGAGTCCTTGAGCAAGCTGTGCTGCCCATGGCAGGGGGTTGGAACTGGCTGATCTCTAAGGTCCTTTCCAACCCAACCCATTCTATGAATCTATGCAATATCTCCAGAACAGGGAAGAGCAGGCAAATATCAACAGAGCAGGGAAGAGTAGGCTCCAGCAGTCCAGTTTGAAAATTGGTGCTTTAGGCAATCTCCTTTGCAGCTTGTTAGATGCTTTGTAAGTGTCCTTCCCAGCTGCAGAAGAAATAATCCTACTAATGGTGCTGTCAGATACAAAATCATCCCACAGCCCTTTTTGTCTCCAAGCTTTCCAGTTTCAATAAATCATCTGCCCTCCTGGGCAGCTGAAGGAGCCCAAAGCCCATACTGCATCCTGGCTGGGGAGAGAAAATAGAGAGGACCCCAGGACCCAGAGTGCAGCCTGGCTGGGNTGCAGCCTGGCTGGGAAGAGTGAATAGAGAGGACCCCAGGACCCACAGTGCAGCCTGGCTGGGGAGAGAGAATAGAGAGGACCCAGGACCCACAGTGCAGCCTGGCTGGGGAGAGAGAATAGAGAGGACCCCAGGACCCACAGTGCAGCCTGGCTGGGGAGAGAAAATAGAGAGGACCCCAGGACCCACAGTGCAGCCTGGCTGGGAAGAGTGAATAGAGAGGACCCCAGGACCCACAGTGCAGCCTGGATGGGGAGAGGAAATACAGTTGGAATAGAAGACTTTTAAAGGCTCCTTCCAACCCAAACCACACCATGGCAGATCCCCCTTCAAGCAGGGGAGCAATTTGCTGGACCCTTCCCAGCTTTGTTGCCCTTTTCTGGACCTGCTCCAGTCCCTTAATGCCCTCCTCGGAGTAAGGTGTCTAAACCTCCACAGCAGGAGGTTGGACTCAGTGATCTCCTTGGGTCCCTCCCAACCTCTCCCTTCCTGTGATGTGTGAACTGGGTGATCCTTGAGCTCCCTTCCAACCCTGACACTTCTACCATGCTATGATGCTAGGATGCAGCCCAGACCCAAGGTGTGACCTGACGACTGCCCAGCTCAGGGGGCACTGTCAGGAGCTCCTCTCCCTCTTTCCCTGGCTGGCTGCTTCCCGTGGGAGACCTTTGCAGAGAGCTGCGAATCCGAGGGAGGAGTGCTGGGGGCTGTGTTGCCAGTGCCGGGCTGGGCTGGGAGCTCTCCAGCAGCCTTTGTTTGCAGCACTATCTGCAAGCAGTGCGATGCGACTCGTCCTACTTCGCCTCCTGTAAAAATAGCTCCTCAGTAAGGTTTGATCTCTTTCCAACCACCGAGAAAATTGTGAGCTGTTTGCTTCCAGCATCTTCCCAGGCAGTTGTTACAGACGTTCGAAAATGATTCTTTCAGAGTTAATTTT
>VWZI01020016.1:856083-884759 GCA_013396835.1 Psilopogon haemacephalus
TTTTTTGCTGTTCTTTACTGTGGAGGGTGCAATTCTCAAGCCTTTTATTGTGCATCCTCTTACGAAAGTGCCTCCACAGCTGCTTGCTTGCTTTGCTTTCTCTTTTTCTGGAATCAGATTTCTTTCTGCTAGGTTCAGATCTGAAAACATTTGTTATGTTCCTTGCTTTTTCTCCTTTCCTCCCCCATTTCTGAAGCCAAGGATTGCTTTTAACACAATTTCCAGGGTGGGGGTGTTGAGGCTTTTGTATTTCCTCTCCCCTCTTTCAATATCGATTCTGATGTTTGCAGGACAAATTTATTTCTGGCATCTTTGTTCTCTGCTTTCTTTCATCCCTCCTGTTGCTTCTCCTGTTCCTGCAAGGTTCCTAACTAAACTCCTTTAATTTGCAGTTGATGTGTTGTTGACATGGAAGAAAAGCAGAAGAGATAGTGTAGATTTTTAAGCTGGGTTTAACAAGCTACACCCTGGAAGAGGGGGAGCAGCTCCTTACAAACCCCAGCAGTGGAAAGGTAATGCCTGTGATGAAGGTGGGTGACTGCCTGAGGACAACAGCACCAAGCTGTGGATCCAGCCAAAGCAGCCTTGGGCTCTGCAGGCACTGCAATTAGTGCAGTCACAGCTCACAGGATGTTAGGGGCTGGAAGGGACCCAAAGAGCTCCTCCACTCCAACCCCCTGCCAGAGCAGGACCATCCAAGCTGGCTCAGAGCACACAGGAACACATCCAGACAGAGTCTGCAAAGGCTCCACACAAGGAGACTCCACAACCTCTCTGGGCAGCCTGTGCCACTGCTCTGGGACCCACACAGGCAAGAAGTTGCCTCTTGTGTGGAGCTGGAACCTCCTGTGCTGCAGCTTCCATCCATTGCTCCTTGGCCTATGGCAGGGAGCAGTGAGCAGAGCCTGTCCCCCCCCTCCTCACCCCCAGCCCTCACACACTTACAAACATTGATCAAATCCCCTCTCAGGCTTCTCTTCTGCAGCCTAAGCAGTCCCAGGTCCCTCAGCCTCTCCTCCCCAGGCACTGCTGCAGTCCCCTCAGCATCCTCCCAGCCCTCCCCTGGACCCTCTCCAGCAGCTCCCTCTCCCTCTGCAACTGGGGAGCCCCAGACAATTTGTCCAGATTGGCAGGCAACCCCCCCCAAACCAGAGTGAGAAGGCTCTGCAAATCCAGCCCTGGCCAGGCATGACACTGCTTGCTGAAACTCCAACCCTGAAATCCATCACCCATGGAGCTTTTGTTGTCCTCCTCTTTGCCTTTTGGGCACTGATGATCTCAAGGGGCTCAGGGCTCAGAAGCTGCCAGGCTTGGCCACCAGCACCATCTGGCTCCTGTCCTTATGCACTCTAGATTAAAGACTTGAGAGCTTTTATGAAGTCAAAAGAAAGAGAGGGGAGGTGGTGGTGGGGGGAAAGTGATATGTCATCTGGATTTCCTGCTGTTTGCTGGTAATTAAGTTTGTCACAATCTTGACAGAGCTGGGAACAATGGAAAGAATCAGAAGAAAAAGGCAGAGGGAGGTAAAATATAATAAAGAGTTTCTCCAGAGCCTTTTTTCCCCTTTTTTTCTCCTTTTTTTTTTTTCCACCTTCTGATTCTGTTACCAAAGAAAATGATTAAAAGAAATAATGATATTTCCGTGGCGTTTGCTCCCCCCCCGCCCCCAGCTCCTCTCCAGATGGAAATTAAGCCTAACAAATTTGTCCAAGTTTTTTTTCCCTCTTTAAGCTCAGGTAATGTCATTCCAATATTTACCAGGCTGCACGCCAGCTCCTGGGGTTTACATCAGTTCAGATCTGCTCTCTCCCTCTTTGCCACTCTCCCTCTGTTGTTTTCTCTCCGCTCCTTTCCTTCTCCTGAAGAAAGAGACTAAAAACCATCGCGGCTCAGCAGCAGTCTCGGAGGGCAGCTCGGCAGAAGGTCCTGCCCAGCTGTGCCCCCCACTCCCCCGCAGGAGAAAGTGATCATCAGGGCTCAGGCTCATCTGCAGAGCAAAAACAAACTGCTGAGTGCTGCTGAGGGCACAAATCTCCCTGCACAAGCTCCCACCACAAGGAGGAGGGCAAGGGCAGGATTTGGGCTTCTCCACTGCTCTGAGCCCTTCTGCTGAGTGTCCCACCCATGGCAAGCTGAAGGAAGCTGCCTGCAGATTATCCCGGGCAGGAGCAGGGTTTCATGCTCCACTGGGACCTTCCAATCCTAGAACCAGTTAGGTTGGAAAAAGATTCTTAAGAGCGACCTGTTCTAGTGGGAGGAGTCCTTGGAGCTGTTGCTGGCCTCTGCATGACCACAGAGCCCCTGGCCAGCAGGACTTCTGCCCTATCTTCCTTTAGTTTCCTGAGATGGGTGATAGATATTTGCCCCTTAGTGGACAACACAGTCCCTACCAAAGCCACTGCAGCCCTGAGAGACACCATGGGACAGCAGCTCCTCAGGAAATCTTGTGCCTTCCCACCTCATCCCAGAATGTGAAGTCTGCCAAGGGTTCTCAGAGTGGACTTTGCAAGGGGAGGTGAAAGCAGATTTATTTGGGAATATTTCCACTTGTCATTAGAACTAATCAGCAGAAGCCAAGGAAAGAAAGAGCACAGTTTATGAAAACATCAAGCAGGGAATGTGACTGCAGGAAACCTGACAAAGGGGACAGCAAGACAGAGAGAGGGTTCCAAATAATCCATTTTCATGCCAGCTCCAGTAAAAAAAAAGAAGAGAGGAAGACTGAGCAGCATCCTTCCCCGTGACAACCTCCAGACCATAATCGTGGCCCCCATCTGAAACCAAGCAGCAGATCCTCAGAACACTTTTGGAAGACAAGACAGAGTATTTTTCAAGCTCAGTCTCCAGCATGATGCTCCAGAGAGTCCTTCTGCCATGAAAAATAAATGCTCCTCTGTAAAGCAGCTACATCCACATTTTTCATCACCAGCCACAGCTCTGGACATGAGCTCCAGGAGAGGCAGAACAATGCTGCCTAAACTTTTGCTTGGAGGACACTGGCAAGAGGGACTCAATTTCTCCCCATCTTTCCTTCAGAGTGCTTCCAATCCCCTTCACCATCTGGCAGGAAGGAAGAGGCTCCTCTGGGATTCATCTCTGCAAGGTTAGCATCATCAATATGTAAGAGAAGTAGGGGGTGGCTGGGTTTGGAAATCAAGAGGCATCGAAGTGAAGCACTGAGGCTGCAATAGCTGCACCCAGGGAGCATTGCTCCAGGGGGGGAAGGACATTGAACTGCTGGAGAGGGTCCAGAGGAGGCCACCAAGGTGATCAGAGGGCTGGAGAACCTCTCCTATGGGAACAGGCTGGGAGAGTTGGAGCTGTTCAGTCTGGAGAAGAGAAGGCTCTGGGGAGACCTTAGAGCAGCCTGCCAGTACCTGAAGGAGTTACAGGAGAGCTGGGGAGGGACTCTGGACAGGGCCAAGGGACAATGGCTTTGAGCTGGGAGAGGAGAGAGTGAGAGTGGAGAGGAGGAAGAAATCCTTTAGAGTGGGAGGGGGGGGGGAGACACTGGCACAGGCTGCCCAGGGAGGCCCTAACCTCCACAGTACCCAAGAGGGTGATGGTGAAGAGGACAGGAGGAAGAGGACAGCCCCTCCCTGGCTGCATTGTGGGTTTTGCCTTTGGCTGCATTTAGTGTCAGACACTTGCAGGAGCAGATGGCTGAGTCCAGTGGGAATTGGTTCAGTTCCACTGCAGTGTGAGGAAATGTACTTAGGGTCTGTCCAAACCAAGTTACTCTTTGCATTTTGACTGAGGAGCTACAAAGACAAGACCTGGCAGTTGCCAAACACAGGCCACCCCAGGAAGGGTGTCCCAGAGCTCCATGGTTCCACCTGGTCTCTGTGAGAGGCAGGAGAACAGGCAGGGAGAACAGTGGAGACCTTCACACTGCAGGCTTTGGTTGGTTTCTCTCACCCTGCCTCCCAAAGCCTCTCTTCTGCAGGAGGGGTCTGAGTTCAGCATCAGTAAGTTTGCAGCTGAGACACCGAGTGTGGATGTGTCAGAGGGCAGGAGAGCTCTGCAGAGGCACCTGTGCAGATGGGCAGAGCCCAGTGCCATCTGCTTTAACGAGCCCCAGTGCCACGTTCTGACCTGTGGCCACAACAACCCCAAGCAGTGCTACAGGCTGGGGACAGTGTGGCTGAGAGCAGCCAGGCAGAAGGACCTGGGGTGCTGGGTGGCAGCTGAACAGGAGCCAGAAGTGTGCCCAGGGGTTAGTTAATGAGGTTGGATGTTGGGTGATAGGTTGGACTCGATGATCCCAGAGGTCTTTCCCACTCTGGTTGATTCTGAGATTCTGTGACCTTCAAGGTCTTTTCCAACCTAAAACACTTCTGTGATTCTATAACCAGACACTCCCTGCCCAGGAACTCCTCTGGGCTCTTGACCAGCAGCTGCCCAGGAGAAAGATGCAGCTCTCACCAGGAGCTTTGTCAGTAATTCCCAACCAGAAGAGCATCCACCTGGGATCCCCAAGATGAATTATGCATCATGAGGAGTTCATTATCTCTACCCAAGACACGATGCTTCTGACCACACTCTGAGCCATGAGGCTCCCCTGGGACATGCATCTCTGTGGCTCTTACTCGAAGTGGCCACAGCAAAATCCTCCTCAGCATTCCCCAGTGGGGAATTCCCCAGCTGGAAGCTGCAGAGGGAGGGAGGTCTTTGTTCCAAAAACCAAAATTCAATTCATGCTTAATAATTAAGCCCCCAAATAGCAGCTGAAGCATTAAATCACAGAGGTGGATCTAAGCCTTTTGCACACTGGGTGGAGGTTACTCAGGTGGAAATTTCCTGCTGCATCCTCCAGTGGATTCATTTGTGAGGTGCAAAAAAAATTAAATAAATAAAATAAAACCAGTGAGCAGGCATCATCTGGATGGCATGGATCAAGAGTGGGAAGATGTTGTTCTTCCCTTCAGACTACAAAGGAGTGTGTGGGTTCTCTGTTAGTTGGGGTCTGGGGGATGGTGTGAAACAATTCCTCATCCTCTGAGCTGTGCCTCACATGGCCTTGGTCAGAGACACCCTACTGGTACCACAGACCTCAAGCAAGGTCTGTGGGGCTGGGGAAAGGAGTCAGTGATGCCCTCAGAATCCCTCTGACAGTCTTCTCCAGATCCTTCTTCTGGTTCTTAGCCACCAGGCATGCATTAGCCAAGCAAATGTAACAGGACCTGCACTACCCTGCAGATCACCCAGTTCCAACTCCCCTGCCATGGGCAGGGACACCTCCCACCAGCACAGCTTGCTCAAGGCCTCATACAACCTGGTCATGAACACCTCCAGGGAGGAAACATCCACAACCTCCCTGGGCAGTCTGTGCCAGGGTCTCACCACCCTCACTGCAAAGAATTTCTTCCTCATCTCCACTCTCACTCTCCCCTTTCCCAGCTCAAAGCCATTGTCCCTTGTCCTGGCACTCCCAGCCCTTGTCCAAAGTCCATCCCCAGCTCTCCTGGAGCCTTTTCAGGTACTGGAAGGCTTCTCCCAGAGCCTCCTGTTCTCCAGGCTGAACAACCCCAACTCTCTCAGCCCCTCCCCACTGGGATATTCTCATCTTGGTGGCCTCCTCTGGCCCCACTCCAACACTGTCTACCTTCTCCTCAGCTCCAGGCAATGACAGCAGAGGGTGTTGGGAGGGATTTCCTCTTGCTTATTTTCCCCAGCTCGAGCATCAGGGACTGCAGAACACAGCCAAACCCCCTCCTGCTGCTTTGGGTACCACAACACTGGCACTGCTCAGCTAGCCCAGCAGAAAGGCTTCCCACGAGCAGCTCCTCTGGATGCCAGTCACAGAGCAATTTGTTCAGCTTCAATAATTCAGAAGACAAAGGCAGGACCTTTCTGGCTGCTCACACACCCAAATCTGAGCCTCTTCACTCGTTGGGGAGGGGTGGGGGGGGAGAGAAAAAGTGCAGTAGGACTAATGAAATCATAATGTCCCTGTTAATGAATGTACATATTTCCTCAGCAAATTTTTGCACAGCTCTAAAAATGGCCAAATAAATAATGAATGCCAGGGAGTAACTGATGTGAGCTTTGTTTCTTCCCCTTCACATGTCCTAATTACTGCTACGAACACATCTCTGTGAATTATTGAAAGTCACAGAACAAATAATATTAAAATTCATTTGTCACCCCCTAAGCAGATGAGAAGCCAAGTTCAAAGAGATATTTAATCCTGTCTACTTGTTCACAGGCTCCCAGGATGTCAGGGGTTGGAAGGGACCCAAAGAGTGCATCCAGCCCAACCCCTGCCAGAGCAGGAGCATCCAAGCTAGCTCAGGGCACACAGCAACACATCCAGACAGAGTCTGCAAAGGCTCCACACAAGGAGACTCCACAACCTCTCTGGGCAGCCTGTGCCACTGCTCTGGCACCCACCCAGGCGAGAAGTTGCCTCTTGTCTTGAGCTGCAACCTCCTGTGCTTGTCCCATCCCAGGGAGCAGTGAGCAGAGCCTGTCCCTGTTGTTCTGTCACTAGCTCCATGGGAGAAGAGACCAATCTCCACCTTACTCCAACTGAGAGAAGAGAGATTTAGACTGGAGATCAGGAAAAAATTCCTTGCAGTGAGGGAGGTGAGACAGTGGCACAGGCTGCCCAGAGAGCTCATGAATGCCTCCTTCCTGGAGATGTTCAAGGCCAGGCTGGGTGAGACCTTGAGTGACCTGATCTAGTGTGAGGTGTCCCTGCCCACAACAGGGGGGTTGGAACTGGATGACCTTGGAGGTTCCTTCCAACCCAAAGCATGCTGTGATCAGAAGGATTCATCAGCTGAAGGTAATGAGGAACTGAGTCTATGATTCTATGAATCTGTGATTTTATTCTATGATTCAAGGCAAAGGTTCTCAGTTAGATCTGCAGCTTGGAACAAGCTGGCAGTAGGCATAGACAGGATGCAGCCTGAGTCTGCCAGCCTGTCCCTGAGAATGGCACCAGCAGGGCCCCCAGCAAGCAGTCATTTCCTGGTAGCAGTGCTGAGGAGGGAGTTAAGAGAGGATCACAGCCAAATGCTGCTCTGGCAGACACTTGGCAGCTCCTGGATCAGTACACTGAGGAGTGCAACCCAACCCATTCTGTGGTGCTGTGACAGCATCATGCCACTCGTACACAGCAAATGAAAGGGCAGGGAGGTTCTGGGCCTTCTAAATGTGACTGCAGCTGAGAGTGAGCTGTGTTTGCAGCTGTGCCTGCAGGCCAGAAGCAGCTGGAGGGACCCAGGCAGTAATCAGTGCTGCTGGTTGGTCTCACGCTCGGTTGCTCGTGGAGTGGTTGTGTGCATGGAGCTAAACTCTGTGCTCTGCAGGGTGAGGCTCCTGACACATGCTGCTGTGGGCTGCTGCCTTTGCCCAGCCAGCTGTTTGCAAACAGTTGCAAGCCTTTAGCAGGAGCAGTGTGACTAAAGGCTTGCACCTGAGCCGCTGAACCTTTCCTAAATGGATGGCTGCAGCCACTCCCCTCAGCCACATCTCTGCTGCTCACCCATTAGTTATCCTCTTACTCAGTGCACCATGATGTGCAGCTCATCACTCAAAGCCACCCCCTTCCCCTCTCTCAGCACACCCCTGCTTAAGGTGATTGATGAGCTGCAGAACCCTGAGTGCCAGACTCATCAGCAAGAAGATTCCTCCTAGGTCGGGGTGCTCATGGTGACATTACCTGCTGGGAGCACCAGCACAGGAGTCTGCAACCCTCCCTGTTCCAAGTAGAGCATCCAGGCTGAGCTTGGACTCCCCCCAGGTGGCCATTGGCAAGAGCACAACCCTCAAGAGCAGGCCTTGAGTGACCTGTTCTAGTGGGAGATGTCCCTGCCTGTAGCACAGAGGGGTTGGAACTGGATGACCTTTCAGGTCCCTTCCAACCAAACCCATTCTATGAGTCTATGATTCTGTGATTTTTTCCCCCCCTGCTGCCAGGGGCTGAGTAGTGCTGAAATCATTTATCATATTAATAGCACATATGGAAAACAGTTCAACAGCAGAATTGTTTTGGTTGGAAAAGACCTCCAGGATCATCAAGTCCAACCTAGCACCATCATAGCCATGAAACCACATCCCAGAATGAATGGTTCAGACCCAGGCTCAGGTCCTTGCTCTGCACTTGTGTGTGCAACACCATGGGGGTCAGGAATTGCTTGCCTGAAAAGAGCTGGGGCATCTAGATCAGAGTTTAGATCCCATCCTCTTGCCTGTTCCCAGAGTGATCCCCCCCAACCCAGGAACACCAAAGGTCACCCAGAAGGCAAACAAAACAGACTGGAAGTGACATTCTTCAATGTGTCACTTCAAATTAATCTCTGTGCCTGCAAAGTGAAAAGTGTGGATTTATAGTGGAGATCTGAAGTTTGTCAGAGCTTTGGATCCTTTGGATTTCCTCATTTCTCCTTTCCCCTCTTGTATCCCAGCCAGACATCATTTTAGGTTTGGTTTTTTTTTTTTCCCCTCCACTCATGATTTATTTTTCTCTTCAAGGTTTTGTCTGTGCCCAGGGATGTGGTGGAGGCTACACATCCAAAGTCAAACTTGATGGGGCCCTGAGCATCCTGATCTAGTTGAAGGTGTCTCTGCTGACTGCAGGGGGGGGCTGGACAAGATGACCTTTGGGAGTCCCTTCCCACCCAATGCATTCTGTGACCCTGTGTAAGTGAGAACAGAGGGGAAAAAAATGGAGATGAAAGCCCTGGAGAAGAAGGAAGGGGGAAGATCATCCCCTACCAGAACCTGGAAGCCACAGAAACGTCTGCTGTCTGCAGCAGCACCAAGGGCCCCCTCTGTGCTGATGAGGAGAAGGTGAGCTGGAGGAGAGGCACTGCCCTCACATCCAGCCCCAAAGTCCAGCCAAAGGAGAGCAGGCACAGCTCTTGCCAGGCTCTGCTCCTGCACTCTGCCTGGTCAAGTGGCTTAGTGTGCACTGAATATTTAAGCAGCACATCCGACGTGAAGTTTGCTTCATAAATGATAAATCAAGCAGCTCTGGGGGTTGGGTTCTTTTTTGGGTTGTTGTTGTTGTTTTAAGCTACACCTTCTCACAGCCTCCCCTCCAGCATTTCCACAGGCAGCAACAATTACTTAGCGCAGTCTGCATGCGTAATGAAATCTCAGGCACACTTGTTTGATCTGTAGCCTTGGAAATAAAAATCCCATTAGTCTAACAAGCTCACCAATTATTTCCTGAGCTCATCGAGCCCACTCCAGTGAAGAAAGCTGCAGCAAACTGAAGGTGAATGGAGAAGAGTTGCAGTGTTGGTACACGGAGCAAAAGATTTTACGGTTCCGTTTCACACCGTGTGGGAGGAGCAGGGGAGGAGAGGTAGAGGATGGAGAGGCTGAGGGGAGACTTTCTGGCTCTCTGCAACTCCCTGACAGGAGGCTGGAGCCACGAGGGTGTTGCTCTGTTCTCCCAAACACTCAGCTGGACACAGAATCATTGAACCATAGAATGTTAGGGGTTGGAAGGGATCTCCAGAGACCATTCAGTCCAACCCCCCCTCACTAGGGCAGAGTAGAGGGGCAGTAGAACTTGCCTAGACCTGCTGGCCACACTTTTCTTGCTGCCCCCCAGGCTGCCATTGGCCCTCTCCTTGCACCATAAGAGGTTTAGGTTGGACATGAGGAACAATTTCTTCCCCAGAAGGTTGCCAAGCCCTGGAACAGGCTGCCCAGAGCAGTGGTGGAGTCCCTACCCCCTATCCCTGGAGGGATTTCAAAGGCTCAGAGATGTGGTACTTGGGGGAGAAGATTTTGCAACTGACTTGGCACTGCTGGGTGGATTCTGTGGCTCTGTGATTCTAAGAGCAGAGAACTTGGCCTGCCTGAGCTGGGTGGGTGTAGGTCACTTCGTGGAAGCTGAAGCAAAAGGCATATGAATGGCACCACACAAAAGTTCCTGTGCTGCTGTTCCAGAAGCACCATCCCAGACCAAAGGCTTTCCTGAACAGAGGATGAAGATGCAGAACACATCCCCGCAGCACCACTGGACTCTTTAAGCTGATATTAAATGCAATTTATTTCACCCAGCTCTTGCAATTTTAATTTCAAGTGAGCTACACAATATGCTGGGTTTAAGAAAAAAAAAAAAACCAAAACTAGCAGTGTTATTAAAACTGTTAGTGCTAAAGTGGCAGCTCCAGCAGCTGGGCTGGAAGTGCTGCACAAGGGGTGGGGGAGTCTCAGCAGAAGTCTCTGCTGGAGCTTCTGGGAACAAAAGCAAAATGCAAACCTGTCCCTGGCAAAGCTTCCCCCGCAGCCATGGGGGCACGGGGTGGGGAGGGCTCTTTGCAGCCAGGAGGAAGGGAGCCCTGGGCCTGCCTGCAGGAGAGCCTCTCCCCGTGCCCAAGGGCAGCAGCCTGAGCCGTGCTCTTGGCACCAAATAGACATCTAAAAGCCACAGACTGCACCAGGTGGGAAGGGACCCCCAGAAGTCCTCGTGTCCAGCCCCTTGCAGGCAGCAGGGACACCTCCAGCTGGAGCAGGCTGCTCAGAGACACATCGAGTTTGGCTTGGAACATCTCCAGGTATGGGACTTCCACCACACCTCTGAGCAACCTCTCCCAGTGTTTCACCAATCTCATCGTGCAGAGCTTCCTCCTGACATGAGCAACCTCAATCTCCCCTGCTCCAGCTTCAAGCCACTGCCCCTCACCCTATCCCCACAAACCCTTCAGACAGTCCCTCCCCAGCTCCCCCTTAAAATAGTTCAGATTTCAGAACTGAAGGGGGAAGAAAACCAAACGCCTGAAACTTGCAGGTGGTTCAGTTACTAAGCTGAGGAACAAATCAGGTCACTTCTGAGCAGGAGCAGCAGGTGTCTCCTACATCTGTCCCTCCTGACAGTTTCTGTGTGCTTTTCTTGTCCTCTCTTTGTAGGAGAGCCAAATAAAGTCCTCTCCCCCTCCCTTGCTCCTCCAGCCCTGCTGGAAAGCCTTTGCCAGGGGCAAAAGCAGCTGAGGAAGAGCCTGGCAGAGGAAGGGCTTCAGCCTCAGCCCTGTGTTAGGGGAAGTGCTGCAGACACTGCTCCAATGGTTTGTAACCCTCCTCCTCTTCCTCCTCCTCCTCTGGACCCCAGAAGCCTTTGGGGAGCCTCTCAGAGCACAGATGTCCACCTGCTGCAGCTCAGACCTGGAGCTGCTCCTGTGTGACCTTCCCTAGGGGAACCTGTCTCTGCAGGGGGGTTGGACTCAATGATCTCCAGAGGTTCTGTGGCATGAGCCATCAGCCATCCAGGCTGGCAACCCCAGCCCAAGGCAGCCCAAACCTATCAGAGGAAGTGAAGAAGTTGGGTGTGAGAGGTCCCAGAGCAGGAGGAGGAGGCTTTGCCCTCAGCTCATCACTCGGAGACTCTCACCACCAACAGAGCTCCCAAGCATCACTGCTCAGAGGGCAGCTGAGCTGCAGGGGATGAGGTTTGTGTTGGAACAGCCTCCAGTATCAACCAGAGCTTAAAGTTGTTGGTTTCAGTAAAGCAGATTTAGCTCTTAACCCATCTCTAATATGCCAGATGAATAATGAACAAACATAAATCACAAAGAATTTATCTGATGATGGCAAGGAGAGAGGGGGGGGGGAGAAAAAAAAAAGATGAATAATTGATCTGATGGGTACTATGCATCCAGCCACACAGCCAGCCAAGGAATGAACACTTTTATTCACAAATCACACTGCTGACAGACGAGAAACTTTCTGCAATAAGTTATTCATCTGTAGGATTTGGCTCCCTAAAAGCCAGAATAAAGAGCTGACCTTGGGGGGCCTGGGGGTGGGGGCAGAGAAGCCTTTGTGCTGCACCTATCTTGGGTAGCTTTGTGCCTACCATCTCTGGGGCAGCTCTGAGCTGTGGGAAACTGGAACATCACCTACAGGACAAGCCCAGGACTGAGCAACCATAGACTGCTCTGCTGGGAGCAGAGACTGAGCCAGCTGGGACTGCTCAGGCTGGAGAGGAGAAGGCTCCAGGGTGACCTTATTGTGGCCTTGCAGTATCTTAAGGGGGCTACGAGAAAGCTGTGGAGGGACTTTTTAGGCTGTCAGGTAGGGATAGGACTGGGGGGAATTGAACAAAGCTGGAAATGGAGAGGTCCAGACTGGAGGTTAGGAATTTTTTCTTCCCTGGAATTTCTTCCTATCTCCAGTCTCAGTCTCCCCTCTCCCAGCTCAAAGCCATTAGCCCCCATCTTTCACTCCCAGCCTTTGTCAAAAGTCCCTCCCCAGCTCTCCTAGAGCCCCTTCAGGTGCTGGGAGGCTGCTCTGTGGTCTCCCTGGAGCCTTCTCTTCTGCAGGCTGAACAGAATTGACTCCCTCAGCCTGTCCCTGCAGGCGAAGTTCTCCATCCCTCTCCACCATCACAGCCCCCTCTGGACCCTCTCCAGCAGCTCCAGGTCCTTCTCGTGTCAAGGGCACCAGAAGTGAATGCAGTGCTGCAGGTGAGCAGAGCAGGAGGGGCAGAATCCCCTCACAGATGAGATTCTCTTCCCACCAGCCTTGCTTTGTTACAACCTCTCCAGAAATAAACCACTAGAAAGGCCTAAAAATAACACCATTTTTTTCTGCCAGAGGCCATTCAGCTGCCTTTCCAGAGCCCATGCAGCTCATCCTGGGAGCAGAACTACTTTATCCCCTCTTGCAACTTGCAGATTGATAGAACAAGCCAAGTGTGTCCACGTTCCACCACCACCACCCCACCCCCCCAGATTACACAGGCAAGAGTTGAGCAAGGTTAGAGCTGCCACAGATGGATCCTTTGGATCCAGATACTCAAAGTCTTGGCCCCTGCCTGGCTTTCCTCTAAAGTATCCACCACGACAGAGGTGCTGAGGACTCCAGAAGAAGCTTCACCACCCTCGTGCTGTGAGCCTGCAGCCCAAGCATCCTCCTAACATCCAGCCTGAACCTGCCCTGCCACAGCTTGAGCCTGTGTCCTCTTCTTCTGTCACTGGGTGTCTGGCAGCAGAGCCCAACCCCAGCTGGCCACAACCTCCCTGCAGGGAGCTGCAGAGAGGCATGAGCTCTGCCCTCAGCCTCCTCTTGTGCAGGCTGCACACCCCCAGCTCCCTCAGCCTCTCCTCTTGGGGCTGTGCTCCAGACCTCTCCCCAGCCTTGCTGCCCTTCTCTGGATGTGTTCAAGCACCTGAACGTGTCCAGAGAAACTCCACTCATGGAGTCCCAGAAGCCAACACAGCTCTGCCTGCTCAGCTGCTTGCCAGGAGCCCAAGTGCCTCCCTGTGCTGCTTTGTCTGCCTCCTGCCCAGCTGCAGACCAGCACAGCTCTGCCCAGTGCTGATGGCACCACACGGGCATGGTCCCTGCATTTGCCTGCTCAAGCCCCAGGACTTTTACTGGAACTGCCTGACAAAATTAAGGATTGCCTCTTCTCCAGTGCCCCAGTAAGGACTTGCACTGACACTGCCTCAGAGACTTCAGATAACGAATAGGTTTCATTTATCACAGCAACAGATAGCAGCAGACTGGGGCTTGCTGGTGATAAATGCACTAACTGCAAGTGATGGAGCTCCAGTGAGGAACTCCCAGGTACCATCCAACACAGTCAGGGACACAAATCTTTGCAACAGCTCTAATACAGAACAGAAATGCAGCAAAAGTTCAGCCATATATCCAAAGTGCAGTTCTTACCAAGAAGGTGTCTCTGGCTGGAGCAGAGGAAGAGAAGCCACAGCCTGGCGACCGTCCCTGGCTCTTCCGAATCCACAGCCTTGCCTCTCCCCAGGATCTTCCCCTCGTGGGTTTTATGCCCCTGCCCAGGTTGTCCCTGCCTTCTAGGTGACGTTTAGTGTGATTTGGGTGGAGAGATGAGCAACAGAGCCAGGTCTGTCTGGTGTGTGCTTCACTGAGGGGTGTCAACTTCGATATTAAAATTGCAGTTAATCAGACAAAGGTCTTCACTCGGGCACTGTAGCCTTCAGAAGCTGGGTTGGAGCTGCTTGTTTGGATTCCTTCATCCTTGCTTCAGCACTTTTAGCCAAAACAGGGCCCTCTTATCTTCACCAGGCTGCCTCCTTCAGCCACCTGGCACTGCAGCTCCCAGAGATAGCAAAGAACCACAGAACTTCAGAGCTTGGAAGGGACCTCCACAAACACCCCTGGGTTGTGAACCTCTTGACCTTGCTCCTGAGGAGCACTAAGTGAACCTGCATCCTGCCCCGTGCCAAGCTGGCCACTTGTCCCACATCAGTGGGGCTCAGGCTCACCCCCATGCTGAGAGGAGCCCTGGAAGAGAGGGAGGAGTACAAACATCCAACAGACCATGGATGATTAACAGCAAGAGCTGGGGTGAGGTTTTCTGTGCCAGTTGCTGATGCATCAGAGAAGGCTACAAATGGACAGCAGGTTCTGCATGGGCCAGCAACGTGTCCTCATGGCCAAGAGAGCCGAGGGCTCCCTGGGGGGCAGCAGGCAAAGTGTGGCCAGCAGGGCTAAGGAGGTTCTGCTCCCCCTCTGCTCTGCCCTGCTGAGACCACACCTGCAGGACTGTGTCAGATTTTGGCCTCCCCAAAGACAGAGACCTGCTGGAGAGAGTCCAGTGGAGAGGCAGGAGATGATTGGAGGAGTTGAGCATCTCCTCTATGGAGAGAGGCTGAGAGCCCTGGGGCTGGTTAGCCTGGAGGAGAGAAGGCTGAGAGGAGAACCAATCAAATCTGTGAGGGGTGAGGGATTCTCTGCCATGGCTTACAGCTCACAGCAGGACCTCCTGCCACACACAGCTCCTGCAGCAGAGCTACCAAGGAAACCACACTGCCAAGTTTTGGAGTTTGAAAGCTCTTCAAATCAAAGAGAAGTGCTTCTTCCTTGGGATAACACAACTGGGATGTTCCAGGGCTGGGTGCTGCCCTGAGTGGATGTGCCCTGCTGGCCACAGCACCTGCCCAGGTGTGCAGGAGTGCCCAGGAGCTGCTGCCATGATTTAGCATCACAGAATCCTAGAATGGTTTAGGTTGGAAGGGACCTCTGAGATCATCTTGTTCCACACCCCCTGCATGGACAGGGACACCTCCTACTAGCCCAGGTTGCTCAAGGTCCTGTCCAACCTGGCCTTAAGCAGCTCCAGGGAAGGAGCATCCAGAGCCTTCCTGGGCAACCTGTGCCAGTGTCTCACCACTCTCACTGCAAAGAATGTCCTAATCAAAGTCTATCCTGCTCTAGTTCAACATCATCACCCCTCAGTCTGTGCCTTTGCAAAGGTGTCCCCACCCCAGCTCTGCTGTAGCCCCTTTCAAGCACCGGAAGGTTGCTCTGCCTCCCCAGAGCTTCCTCTTCTTCAACAGCCCCAACTCTCCCAGCCTGTCCTCACGGGGGAGGTTCTCCAGCCCTCTGATCACCTTGGTGACCTCATCTGGATCCTCTCCAACAGCTCCACATCCCTCTTGTGTTGGGGGGCTCCACAGCTGGACACAGCACTGTGGGTGAGGTGTCACCAGAGCAGAGCAGAGCAGAGGGGCAGAACC
Source organism: Psilopogon haemacephalus (assembly GCA_013396835.1). NCBI lineage: Eukaryota > Metazoa > Chordata > Aves > Piciformes > Megalaimidae > Psilopogon > Psilopogon haemacephalus. Next base: position 871,548 of record VWZI01020016.1, read on the forward strand.
ACCTCCTTTGAGCTGCTGGCCACACATCCTTGGATGCAGCCCAGGATACAGGCTGCAATTTGGCCCGGAGGCCCTGGTGTCTAACAGAAAAACCTCCTCAAACAGCTCCCATAAATGCTTTTATTCCGAGGATGTTGTGACTCAAACACCTTTGATTCATCTCCTGCTGTAAATGAGCCTTTTACCGTGGCAGCAGAGGCTGGGGGGGAGCAGAGCTCCTCTCTCCCTGCTAGCTCAGGCAGGCTGTTTGGGATAAAATGTGGCTGGGAAGTGAATCCATAATGTTCCTGGCAATGCAAGGAAACTGTTATTGCCAGGAGTAAAATGCAGGTAGTAACTCTGTGGGTTGTTGGGCTTGGTTTTTGGTTGTTGGTTGGTTTGGGGTTTTTGTTCTGTTGTTTTTTTTTTTTTCACCCTCTCTCTCTCTACTGCAACTGTAATTAAAGTGGCTGCTGTGTAGTAAGTGCAGGGAGAAATCCAACCCTCCCAGCACCTCATTAGCACCCCAGCTCCTGCATCCTCACAATGCATCATCTTCAGCCAGCCAGAAAAATAAACCCACCCCCAAACCTTGTGTCACTGAATGCACAGCACAGCAACTGGCACCCTGCTCCTCCTGCAGCTCCTCTTTGCCTGCTGCTGCAAATGAGGATTAATCAGGAGAAGCTGCTCCTTATCTGAGGCAGTGCTCTGGCCTGGGGAGCTGCGTGGCCAAACCTCAGCCAGGCAGAGAGGGGCTGAAAAGAGCTGTCTGGGCCCACAGGCAGCTCCTCCTGCGAGCAGTTTGCATGGGACACTGGAAAAGAGAGCAGAGGAGGTTGGCAGCAGCTCCTGCCTTGGCCGGCAGGATGAGGGAGGGGATTCTGCCTGAAGGGAGGTTGGGGCCAGGTGGGGGTTGGTCTCTTCTCAAAGATGATCAGAGAGCTGGAGCACCTCTGCTACAAGGACAGGCTGGGGGAGCTGAGGCTGAGGAGAAGAGAAGGCTCCAGGGACACCTTAGAGCAGCCTTCCAGTACCTGAAATGCATGGAGTAGAGCAGAGCTGGGGAGGGTCTGTGCTGACAGGACAAGGGACACAGAGGACAATGGTGTTAAACTAGAGCAGGGTAGATTTAAATTGGGCATTAGGAAGAAGTTCTTTACTGTGAGGGTGGTGAGACCCTGGAGCAGGTTGCCCAGAGAAGCTGCAGATGTCTCATCCCTGCAGGTTTGAGCCCAGGCTGGATGAGGCTTTGAACAAGCTGGGCTAGAGAGAGGTGTCCCTGCCCATGGCAGGGGGGATTGGAACAAGATGATTTCTGAGCCATTCCATGGATGGATTCTATGGTTCTGTGGCAGCATTTTGGCAGTGCAGCAAATGCTGGTGAGGAAGAGGCTGAGAATCCAAACGCAGGCTCCCCTCTGCTGCATGAATACATCACTAATAATTAATAAATGATTTATGCAATTGCTTTGGAATTATTCTAGGCTGGGCTGGTAGCAGGGGCAGTGATCTGTATGAATCACTCCATCTACAGCATCTAACAAGCAGGCTGCAAGAGGTGCAAGCACAGGAGCTAATCAATTCTCCACAGCAGTACAAGCAGGGCTCTGCTCCCCTCCCTCCCAGTGCAGCTCGCTGAGCTGCAGCATTTTAATGGGGAAATTATTACTCATTTCAATAAATACATTAAAAGCTTCCAAAGCTGGGAGACACTGGGAGGAGACAGCAGAGAGGCAGGCAGAGCAGCAGGACAGGTTCAGAAGTTGAATGTCTGTGCTGTCACCCAGCACTTCTCCAGTCAGACCTGCACTGCAGCACCTCCAGCCCAGGAGGGCAGGCACTGAGGTGTCCATGAGCAGCAGGAGCTGCTGAGATGCATTTCCTGTCACCTTCACCTTCCCTCTCCCTTTGTTTTTTCACAGCCACATGCACACCTGAGCTCTGATGCATGAGTCCCCTGTGCCCTACCTGCACAGCAGATGGGCTGAGAAAGGTAGCCTGAAAACACCATATCTGGGGGCAGAAGATTTCCATACAGTCACAGAATGGAAGGGACCTTCAAGATCATCCAGTTCCAACCCCTCTGCCACAGGCAGGGACACCTCCAGCCAGCCCAGCTTGCTCAAGGCCTCATCCAGCTCCAGGGAGGGAGCAGCCACAACCTCCCTGTTCCTGTGTCTCCCCACCCTCACTGGAAAGAATTTCTTCCTCATCTCCCCAGTTGCAGAGGGACAGGGACCTGCTGGAGAGGGTCCAGTGGAGGGCCCCAAGGATGCTGAGGGGACTGCAGCACTGCCTGGGGAGGAGAGGCTGAGGGACCTGGGGCTGAGAGTGTGCAGAAGAGAAGACTCAGAGGGGATTTGATCAATGTTTGTAAGTGTGTGAGGGCTGGGGGTGAGGAGGGGGGGGACAGGCTCTGCTCACTGCTCCCTGCCATAGGCCAAGGAGCAATGGATGGAAGCTGCAGCACAGGAGGTTGCAGCTCAACACAAGAGGCAACTTCTTCTGTGTGGGTGCCAGAGCAGTGGCACAGGCTGCCCAGAGAGGGGGTTGGACTCAATGAGCTCTTTGGGTCCCTTCCAACCCCTGACACCCTGGGAGCTGTGATCTCCAGTCTCCTCCAGCTCAAAACCATTCCCCCTCATCCTGTCACTCCAAGCCCTTGTCAAAAGTCCCTCCCCAGCTCTCCTGTAGACCCCTTCAGGTACTGTAAGATCTGGGGGCAGAGCAGCACAGAGAGGCAGCTCTGCTGCTGCTGCTCACCTCAGCCACCACTGTGCTGCAAGAGGTTCAGCCCTGGGGTGATCTCACCCCACATTCACCCATGGCTTAGCACCCCAGGTCCCACAGTCCCCTCACAGTGCCACTGAGAGCAGATCAAACCCCTCAGCAACCAACCCCCAGTCCCACAAGAGCCCCTTTGAGCCTGGCTTTGAGCAGTAGGGAAGGTTGTGGGAGCAATCCATCATCTTCAGACTCTGCAGAACCAAGGCTGCTCTGATACCATCTTAAACTGCCACTTGAGGGTTTATTACTCACAGGAGATGCTGAGTTCCAGCTGGCTCCAGCTCCCCAAAGTCATGAGGCATGGTCCCACCACTCCTGGGCTCTCACTTTGCTCCCCCCCAGCACAGCCAGGCACCTCCTGTTACTTCTGTTCCTCAAGTCTCATTATTCAGACCTAACAAGGAAATCATTTTAATTTTAAAAAAGAATTAAAAATTTATTTGCTTTGGAATTTGAAGTGGATGTTAATTTGAAGGCAGCGAGAGCAGCCCTCCAGCAGTGTCAGGAGGAGCAAGGGATGGAGGAGGGGAAGAGCCCAATCCATCACCCAGGGCCAGTGGTGCTTGTGCAGAGGTGGGGCAGTGCCAGCCCAGCTCCTGGCCCTTGGCCAGGTGGGAATGGTCCTCTCCAGCCTAAATCCAGCCCCAGCACTCTCTGTCTGGCCTCTCTGCAGAGCACCACAGGGCTCAATTGCCTTTCAGCCCCCAGAAGACCTCAGTCAGACAGGTGACCATAGTGCAGCTCTGGCCAAGCAGGATGTGACCAAGGATGTGACAGTGGCACAGCCTGGGTGAGACAGTGTCAGGGGCTGGAAGGGACCTCCAAAGCTCACCCAGTCCAACCCCCCACACAGAGCAGGATCTCCTATAGCAGATCACACAGGAACACATCCAGGCAGGGTTTGAGTATCTCCAGAGTGGGAGACTCCACAGACCTCTGGGCAGCCTGTGCCAGGGCTCTGTCACCCTCACAGGGTAAAAAATTCCTCCTCATGCTTCCATGGAACTTCCTCTGCCTCAGCTTCTCCATTGCCCTTGTGCTGTCCCTGGGCATCCCCCAGCAGAGCTGGCTGCAGCCTCCTGCCACTCACCTGCACATCTTTATAACCACTGCTGAGGTCACCTCTCAGGCTCCTCTCCCAGCAGCTCAGCCTCAGCTCCTCAGGCTCTGTTCCATTCCCTTCAGCATCTTTGTGGCTCTGTGCAGTTCTATGTCCCTCTTGAACTGGGGGTTCCAGTTCCAGATGGCTGCCCAGGGAGGTGGTTGAATTCCCATCCCTGCAGGTGATCCAGAGAGGCAAAGATGTGGTGCTGAGGGCCAAGGTTTAGCAGCAGCCTTGGCAAAGTTAGAGAAGGGTTGGACTGGATGATCTCGAGGGGCTTTGCCAGCCCTAATGATTCTATGATCCTATGAAACTTGTCATAAATAAAAATTCTTCTGACAGCAGCCTTCTGCTTGAGGATACTTGCACCAGACCAGGCTGTCAAGCAAGACTCCCACCATGAACATCCCCCCCCAAGCCCCTTGGCCATGGCAGCATCCCCAGCAGCTCAGTGCCACCATCCCATCGTCTGAGCTTTCTTCTGAGAACAATTAGAGCCTGATTTATCTGCTCCAAATCAGCTGAGCTGATCAAAATTAAAGCCTGCAGCCTGAAGCAATTCAGCTCAGGAGCTTTAGCAGGAGCTCAGCTCCTTGCCTGCTTTATGGCCACGCATAAACACGATGAGGATTTTTAATGCTGCTGCATTAAACTCCTGTGCTGGCTCACCCAGGAGGGCAGTGGTGCCACGGAGGTCACTCACCCTCTGGCAGGAGAAACGAGCAGGGGACAAGAGGTGCAGCACAGCACAACACAGCAACCCCACGGCACTGCAGCAGCCTTGGCAGCACTGCTGCAGCCTGCCCTGCTGAACCAGCAGAGCTGCTTTGGAGGCATTGGGCACTGACACCTCCTGCACGGGCAGCTGGAGGTGCCCAGCACTGGCCTCTGAGCTGGCACAGCTGATAAGGACCTGGGTTTGTTGTCCCTGTCCTTCGCTCCTCACAAAGGAGCTGGGGACAGCTGCTTCGTTTGTCCACTCCACGTTCTCAAAACACAGATAACAACTTCTTGTTCCCTCACCCCTCTGCAGGATCACAGACTGGTGGGGGCTGGAAGGGACCTCTGAAGGTCACCCAACTGAACACCCCTGATAGAGAAGGATCACCAAGAACAAACCACCCAGGAACAAGCCCAAGTAGGTTTTGAGTGCCTTCAGAGAAGAAGAATCCACATCCTCCTTAGCAGCCTGCTCCAAGGCCTCCAGCATCCTAACTGGAAAGAAATTGTTCCTTATGTTCAGATAGAGTAGAGTAGAGTAGAGTAGAATAGAATAGAATAGAATAGAATAGAATAGAATAGAATAGAATAGAATAGAATAGAATAGAATAGAATAGAACAGAATAGAATAGAATAGAATAGAACAGAACAGAACACAACACAACTTTCTGGGCTCCAGTGCCTGTCCACTGCCCCTTGTCTCATCAATGAGACACTGAGAAAGAGCCTGGCCCCATTCTCTTGTCCCTCACCCTTCAGCTCTTGTTGAGCACTGAGGAGATCCCATCTCAGGCTGCTCTTCTCCAGCCCCAGGGCTCTCAGCCTTTCCTCCTCACAGAGCTGGTCCAGGCCCCTCACCATCTTTTGTAGCCTCTGCTGGACTCTCTCCAGCAGTTCCCTGTCTCTCTTGAATTGAGGAGCCCAGAACTGGACCCAGGACTCCTCACTAGGGCAGGGCAGAGCGGGAGGAGAACTTCCCTTTCCCTGCTGGCCACCTCTTTGTAATTATTTTTCCTTTTCATTTCTCCCCTTTCTCTCCCAGCAGTGACTTTCTGACAGCAGAGGAGGCTGCAAAGCCATCCCCTGTGCCCTGGCCAAAGCCTGGCACAGTCACTGCCTTGAGACCATGCCCAAGCTCCTGCCCCACGTCTGCACTGTCCCAAGCCATGAGCCTGCTTTCACCTCTCTCTCTCCATGTTTGTCATGCTGTGGTTCTCATTTGTCAAGCATGAGTTGCAGCCTGGGTAATTACATTTGTCTTAATTAGCATCTGTTACCACACACTGCTGTGCTGGAGGCACTTCTGCAGCCAGCTCTCACCACTGCTCCAACACCACCTTCCCAGGGCTGCCAGCACAAGCTGCTGAAGTGATGCAGCCTGTTGCTGTTGGGCTGCTGGCAGAGAGAGTGGAAGGGGTCAGACCAGCCACGAAAGCAGCAAGTGGGAGCCACAGATTGAAAATCACAACAATCCTCACCCAAACGTGTCCTGGGTAAGGGCAAACTCACCTAAGGCAGGCTGGTGTAGCCACCAGGGCTGCCCCCCAGCTGCCTGCTGGAAACCCTTTCTGCACAACAGGCTGGCAGACATCCACACCAGTTTGGTAAATAATTTGTGTGTTTGTCCCCCCTCGAATTTAAAGTAAAAAAAAATAAATAAATAAAGATGCAGATGTCAGCTTTAATTATCCCATCAAACCCAGCCTTAATTAGACAGCAGTGGCAGATGGCTGTGCCCCCCCACACCATGCCACACAGGCACCTCCTTGCTCTGCAGGACACGTGGCAGCATCTCCTGCTGGGAACGTGTGTCCCATCTCTGCCACTTGCTCCCTGCTGCTGCAGAGCCTGGGGGAAGGATGCTGCATGCTGCTGCTGCCCTGCACACAGGGTTCTGGCTATGGATCCCCAGCATGGCCCACCCGGGGCTGGGAGGCTTCTGTTACACAGCATCCCTGCATGGAGGGGGTTGGAAGGGAGCTCTGGAGGTCACCCAGCCCAACCCCCACAGGGTCACCCACAGCAGGTCACACAAGGAACGTGTCCAGGTGGGTTTTGAAAGCCTTCACCACCTCTCTGGGCAGCCTGCTCCAGGGCTCCAGCACCTTCACAGCAAAGAAGTTTGTCCTCATGTTGAAAAGACTTTCCCATGCCCCAGCTGCCATCAGGCCCCTGTGGAAGCTGCTACAAAAAGCTTCTGTTCTGCACCTCTGCAGCCAAGGAGGAGCAGAATCAGGCAAGGACAAGGATGGACAGGCACTGTTGTCACCAGTAGGACTCCCAGACCCAGCAGAAGCTGGAAAAGTAGTTCACAGAATCAGAGTGGTGAGGTTGGAAAGGACCTTTGGAGATACATTGAGCCCACCAGGCCACCAAGAAACCATATGAGGGCTTCCCACATGCTAATCTTCCAGCAGAGGGGAAGGAGAGACAGGTCTGGGAGCATGGACTGGGTAACAGCAGTGCCATGGGCACAGGGGGGATGTGCTGCCCATGCCCACATGGCAGGGGATGGTCCTGCCCATCCTAACAAACACTGCAGTGCTAACAACAGCAAAAGAACAATGCAGAGCCCCAGTGCCAGTGCTGCCCACCCACTGACTGGTGCCCAAGCAGTGATCAGCCCCTCCTGGCCAGCTGCCCCCAGCTTAGGGACTGGGCTTGATGACCTGTGCTGTGGAATATTCCTCTGGCTGGTTTGGGTCAGGTGTCCTGGCTCTGTGCCCTCCCAGCTCCTCCTGCCCCTCCAGCCTGCTCCCTGCCAGGGCCTGAGAAGCTGAGGAAAGTCCTTGAGTGAGCACAAACAGTGCAGAGCAGCAGCTGCACATCAGAGTTATCAGCCTTGTTCTCACACTCAGCCCCAAACACAGCTGCCCGGAGGAAAACTTAACCCCAAGCCAGCCAAAACCAGGAGAGCTACCTCCTGCCCCTCAGCTGCTGGGGCCCTTTGTGCAGAAGCTTTCCTGGTGTGCCTGCTGGATCCCCACTGCATTTTACCCCTTGTCATCACATCCTCTCCCCCACCACGTTCACGAGAGACCAAGATCCCCCCAGCCCCATGCACATTCCCCCTGCCCACTGCTCAGATGGCAATGGCCTGCCAAGGGGAGCAGCAGCTGGTCCCTGCCTGCTGGAGGGATGCTCTTGGCTCTCCTGATGATCCAGCTGGGGTGCTTGCAGCCCACCAACATCCCACCCTGTTCTGCTGAGGCTTTGCAGAGCAGCTTGAGCACTTCTCTTGCCTCCAGAATGCTCTGCCTTGTCCTCAGGGGAACAGAGCAACAGCAAATTCCAAGTCCTGGTATTTGAGAGCAGGCAAAACACTCAGGATCTGCCCCACTAGGATCTGGGGTTTTCAGCCTGGAGCCTGCTACAGCATGAAAACCTCACAGAGTGCCAGGCTGGAAGGGACCCCAGAGAGCATCTGGTCCAACCATTCTAGGTGAGAGTGGAGTTGAAATGAGCTGCCCCAGCAGCCTGCCAAGCTGAGCCTTTGAACTATCCAACGGAGGGGACTCCACTGCTTCCCCTGGGAGATGATTCCAATGTCTCCCTGCTCTCATGGGGGGAAATTGTCTTCTGGAGTCCAATGGGAATCTCCCCAGCAGTGACCTGTCCCCATGAGCTGCTGCTGCTGCTGTCAAGCACTCAGTCTCTAACTCACTCCAGTTTGAGATGCTTCAGGAGCGACACAGAAACTACTTTCTGGTTGCAGACCTCTCCGGGAGATGCTTTCCAGAGCAGAGGACTACCCCAGCTGCTCCTGGGCCCAGTTTGAGCCTGGCAGGGTGCCCTCAGCAGCGGCAGCAGCAGCTCCCATTCATCCCAGTGCCAGCTGTGTCCAGAAGGGCAGCTTTGCCTCCAAGTGTTCAAGCAGGATACTGCACGGACAGCCTGAGCTGCTCCCAGCTCCCGCAGCCTGTGTGTGAGGAGAGCAGACAGGAGGCAAAGGTGGGCTCATGGAATCTGTTATGATCATCAGCCCAAGCCTCAGCCCAGCACTGCCAGGGCACCACCAAACCACAGCCCTCAGCACCACATCCCCGCAGCTGTTCAGTCCCTCCAGGGGTGGGGGCTCCACCACTGCCCTGGGCAGCCTGTTCCAGATGATGCCCAGTGCCAGGACAAGGGGCACTGGGTGGGAGCTGAGGCATAGGAAGCTCCACACAGACGTGAGGAAAGACTTTTCACTGTGAGGGTGATGGAACACTGGAACAGGCTGCCCAAGGGGGTTGTGGAGTCTCCTTTCTTGGAGATACTCAAGACCTGCCTGGATGTGTTCCTGTGTGATGTGCTGTGGGTCTGGCCATGGCTCAGAGCTGACGTAGGAGGATGTCTCTGGGTTGCCATCACAAAGGGAAACCTCCAATAGTGCCCAAAATGTGGCCTCAGGCTCCTGCCAGCTGAGCAGCTCAGGAGACCTCCAGCAGAGCTGGCACACATGGAGCCAGGGGAGGAAGCAGTGGGGATGAAGTGCAGAGAATGGTCCAGGAGATCCTAGAGTGGCTTTCCAGTACCTGAAGGAGGCCTAAAAGAAAGCTGGGAGCAATTACAGTGATGGGACAAGGGACAGTAGCTTTGAGCTGGAAGAGGACAGGTTGAGGCTGGAGATTAGGAAGGAAATCCTTAGAGTGAGGCTGGTGAGACACTGGCACAGGTTGCCCAGGGAGGCTGTGAGTGCCTCCTGCCTGGAGGTGTTCAAGGCCAGAATCACAGAACTCTCAGGGCTGGAAGGGATTCCAAGGACCATCCATTTCCAACCCCCCTGCCATGGGCAGGGACACCTCACACTAAATCAGGTTGCCCAAAACCAGATCCAGCCTGGCCTTAAAGACTTCCAGGGAAGAGGCTTCCACCACCTCCCATGGATGGGTCTTGAGCAACCTGGGCCAGTGGCAGGTGTCCCTTGCCCATGGCATGAGAACTGCAACCGGATGACCTTCAAGGCCCCTTCCAACCCCAGCCATTCTCTGACCCTCTGCCTACATCAGAAGGTGTTCCATGATAGGTGGACTCAATGGTCCTAGAGGTCTATTCCAACCTGGTTAATCCTGTGATTTTTACTGGGGTGAGCTGGAAGCCTCTCTGAAGCACCGGGGAGCAAAGATCTCCATGAGGAGAGGGATGGGTTGCTGAGAGCCACGAGGTCTGCAAAGCCTCACTTTGATTTAATAGGCCTTGCTGTTTGGAGGTGAAGTCAGGAGAGCTCTTTATGGGCCACAGGGCTGAGCCTGAGCCAACTGCCAGCAGGACTGCGAGGCAGAGAAGCTTTCCAGTTGAGCAGAGAGCAATTTTGTCCTGAGAACCAAAATAATGATCAAAATAACTAGCAGGAGAGAAGGGGAGCACGGAGCACACAAATGTCAGACTGCAGATCCCCTGAGCAAAGCTCTAATGGAAGGGTTGAGCCTCTTTGTCACACCTCTGGAGGAGCTCAGCTGATGCCACACACAAGCCGCGGTCAGAGGCTCCAGGAGGTTGATTGGGTTTAATGAGCAGGCTGAGAGGTGAAGAGAGATGACAGAAGCTCACAGCATCACTGAGGGCCAGCGTGGGAGGCACCCCAAGGATGAGCTGCTCCAGCCTTTCTAGGGAAGAGCAGAGCAGAAACCAAGTGACCCAGCAACCTGCCCTGCCAAGGGGCTGACTGGGGAGCTGCAAGTGCTGAGGGCATCTCTGGGGGTGAAGCCACAGCACCACAGTAACTCCACAGGCTGCCACACACTGGGGTACACACAGAGGGGTGCTGAAGCCCACAGTGCTTCCCAGACCACCAGAGCCCAGGAGAGAGTGGAGGGGTGGGCTGCCCAGGGAGGGGTGGGCTGCCCAGGGAGCCACCACAAATAGAGGTCAGTCCTGGTGGGCTCCAAACCCAAGTGCCCCCCACAGTAGGCTGCTTTGCCTCCTCTGCACTGCAGCTGCGAGGTCACAGGCTCTGCTGCAAGATCTTCATGCCAGCGAAGTCCCAAAGTGGCCTCTGAGAGCCCATTAGTGACATCCCTTAGCTAATGAGCACCTTTGCTTCCAGCTCATTAGTTAAGCAACCAGTGGCTAATGGAGCCCCTCTGATTTGCTGTCTCTTTAACATCACACTGAAGGTTCCTGCAGTTAAATGCAGCTTGAAACAGTCCCAGAAAGAGCATCTGTGGGGGACAAGACCAGGAGAGGCACACAGCAAAGCCACTTGTTGTACTTATTTTTCCAGCCAGTTAATTGTTGTGGTTACACAGTTCCTGCCCAAGCTTTCAGCTCTTTCATGTCATCCTCCTCCTTCTTTCTTCTTGGCTGCAAAACATTAAAAGGAAAGAAGCTGAGTGGGAACCTTGACAGAACCCTGCCTTAAAATCATAGAATCGTAGACTGGTTTGGGACCTTAAAGATCATCTAAGTTCCAACTTCCCTGCCATGAGCAGGGGCACTCCCCACTAGATCTGGTTGCTCAAGGCCTTGACTCTTTGCAGGGAAGAATTACAGAACCACAAAGTGTTAGGAACTTCTGGAGATCATCCAGTCCAAAGGAGGATCACACAGGGACACATTCAGTTGGGTTTTGAAAGCCTCCAGAGAAAGAGACTCCTCAACTTCTCTGCTCGAGGGCTCCAGCACCCTCACAGTGAAAATGTTTGTCATATGGGAAGCTTCTGTGGCACTGAGCTGTTGGGTAGAAGGTTGGACTTGATGATCTTAAGAGGCCTTTTCCAACCTGAATGATTCCATGAGAATTTGGAGACCTCTAACCCCTGTGTTGGGTCAAGCTCTGCAACCCCTTGGCAGCCAGCAAGACCTCTAACCCCTGTGTTGGGCCAAGCTCTGCAACCCCTTGGCAGCCAGCAAGACCTCTAACCCCTGTGTTGGGCCAAGCTCTGCAACCCCTTGGCAGCCAGCAAGACCTCTAACCCCTGTGTTGGGCCAAGCTCTGCAACCCCTTGGCAGCCAGCAAGACCTCTAACCCCTGTGTTGGGTCAAGCTCCTCAGCACTGGGTGGGTGCTCCTCACCTCCTGCCACCCTCACCATTAGCTGTTTGGTAGTGGATGTTCAGCAGCAGGCTGCACACTTCCTTGTTGTCATTTCTGGGTCCTTCCAGGGGAGTAAATGCTGCTATTTGTCAAAAGCTGCCAGGTCCAGTTTCTGGAGATGAAAACCATTAACTCAGCAGAAAGGTTTCAGCCCAGAAATAGCTGCAGTGATTGTGGAAAACACCAAGGCAAAGATGTCATTTCCTCGGAGTGGTTTTGTTTCCAAGGGGGTAAAAGAGTCAAACAATTCACACTGATTCCAAAATAAACATTTCTGCAGGAGAACTGACTCAGCTCTAAGGCAACCTCAAGTCCCATCACTTACTTGTGCAAGTTTGGAATTTGCTTTTCTATATTAAGCTCTTCCCAAATCAGCTTTTGCCTGAATTCCTCCTAACAGCAACTCGGCTGACAGGCAACAGCAAAAACAAAAATCTCATTTAGGCTAAGTCAGGATCCAGTCAGCTGCTGAGATGGGGAAGAGCAGGAGAGCTGAGGATCATTTTCCATTCAGCGAATCCAAAGGAGGCAACAAAATCAGCTGCAGCTCAAAACACACATTATTGACTGCCAAAAGCCAGACTGAGCCTGTACCTGCCTTGTCAGGTAAATCAGTGCCCCTGAGAGCCTGACCCAGGAGCACCAGAAGTAAACTTCTAATCCCAGTGCACATCAAGTCCATTTCAAGTGGGAAACAACTGAGGTTTAAAAAACAAACAAACAAACAAAAAACCCCAAACACATAAAAACAAGCAACAAAACCAAGCAAAACCCCCAAAGAAACCAAACCCAAAACCCAACCAAAAGATTTGGCTATTGTAGCTCTAGTTTTGGTGGTGGAACACCTGGCATTTAGCAGGTCACCACATGACAGGCTGAGACTGTTGGGGGTCTTCAAGTCTGGAGAAGAGAAGGCTCTGGGAAGACCTTATTGTGGCCCTGCAGTATCTGAAGGGGGCTACAAGAAAATTGAGGAGGGACCTTTTAGGCTGTAAGGTAGAGATAGGACTGGGGGGAACAGATCCAAGCTAGGGCAGAGGAGGTTAACATTAGACATTAGGAAGAAGTTGTTCAGCATGAAGGTGATGAGAGCCTGGCACAGGTTGCCCAGGGAGATGGTGGAAGCCTCATCCCTGGGTGTTTTTAAGGCCAGGCTGGATGAGGCTCTGGGCAACCTGATCTAGGGTAAGGTGCTTGTGGCAGTGGGGTTGGAACTGGATGATCTTTGGGGTCTCTTCCAACGCTAACAATTGTATGATGACAAGCTGAAGGTGCTAAGAAAGGCAGAGGAGGGAGTAACTTACACGCTGTCACCAGCAGCAAAGCTCATGTTCGGCTGACCTGGACCCCGCCCGGCTCTGCCTCCGCAGGACGTGTAACAGGGCACAAGCTTGCAGACCATAGCACCGCTCCGATCCCACAGCAACCAGGAGCTTCTATGGCGGAGACGCCAACTCGCCAGGGCGGCGCCAGCCGGGGCCTCACTGCTGCACGGATTTCCATCTTCTGCAATCCTTTGGAGAACAGAGCAGATTTAACTCCTCACGGTGACACCTGCGAGCTTAAACAGTTTTTAATCTCTACCCCTCTCCTCCCCCAGCGAG
>VWZI01020016.1:884769-903104 GCA_013396835.1 Psilopogon haemacephalus
AAACACACGGTGGCAGCACGCAGCACCCAAGAGGCCGCACACCTGCAATGCCTATAATGAATCACACGGTGGCAGCACCCAAGAAGCCGCACACGCCGCCGCATGCTTGCAATGCCTACAAGTAAACACACGGTGGCAGCACGCAGCACCCAAGAAGCCTCACACACCGCCGCTCACCTGCAATGCCCATACTGAAACACACGGTGGCAGCACGCAGCACCCAAGAGGCCTCGCACCTGCAATGGCCACAATGAAACACAGGGCGGCAGCAGTGAGCACCGACGGGGAGCCTCCTGTCCCCAGGCAGGGGAATCAGCTCAGCTGGGGTCTCCTCAAGAGGATTTTTCCAGCTAAATTTTAAACCAATTGAACAAGACACAACCCGTCCAACAATCCACTATCCTAAAGGTATATGTACACATATTCTATAGCTATAATTCACAACCCTATGTGGCTCTACTTGGGATTTTATCTTCTAGAAGCCTTTAAATACCGCGGAGGAGAGACGTGGGGGCAGGTTGTTTCACAGTCTTTTTTTTTTTTTTTGCACATAAATTAAGACTATTCTGCAGTGTCTAAATAAAAACGAGGGCTTTCCTCCTGCTGCTCTCTTCCGACCGTTTCTCTGCTTAAAGCAAAAGGAAGCGATATATGGAGCAGTGTCAAAGTCCATTACTTACACGTGACACTAAAACATGCCTCGGGTCCGGCGCAGCTGCTGATGGACTGATTAGCCGAATCCTCTCTCACCAGAGAAATAGAAGCATCCACCCCGTGAACGCATCACAGCTCCCTGCAGCTCCTCCTATTCCACCTCGGCTCCCTCCGCTCCGCCCTGACTCGCCTCGCTCCGTCTTCGCTCGTTCCGCTTCGGCGCCGTCCGGCTCAGCTCCATCCCGATCGGTTTGAGTTGGGCTCCGTTCGGCTCGACTCGGGCCAATCTGCCACCACCCCCGTGGCACACGCGTGGAAACGTGGATGCTCCAAATCCATAGCAACGAGCCGCCGTACCGCGTGTGCGGAGTCGGTAGCGACGCGCCCCAGCCCGGTCCCATAGCAACGACTCTCTCTATGGCGCATCCTCCAGAGCGCAGGGACCGCACCACTCCACAGGGGTGTCGGGCTGTTAAAGCCCTTATTATAATATAGCAAATATTGGCCTTTTTTTTTGTTGTTGTTGTTGTTTGTTTTAAAATGCTACTTTAACTACAAGCGAATACAAATTTGTTTTGTCCGTACAAAAGCTGGGAGATGCCTGCGCAGCTCCTCGCGCTCATGCTTAAAAGTTCAAATGGTTTCTACTCGCAGCAGCACTGCACTGCCGACAATTGAACACAGGGAGGCAGCACTGAGCACGGACGGGAGGCATCTCCCGACCCTGTGCCTGGGGAGCAGCTCAGCTCGGCTCGGCTCGGCTCGGCTCGGCTCGGCTCGGCTCGGCTCGGCTCGGCTCAGCTCGGCTCAGCTCGGCTCGGCTCGGCTCGGCTCAGCTCGGCTCGGCTCGGCTCGGCTCGGCTCGGCTCGGCTCGGCTCGGTTCAGTTTTATCCGTTTAAATCCGAAACAGTTGTTTTAAATTAGAGAAGTGTGGAGTGAGGCTGGACACTAGGAGGAAGTTGTTCACAATGAGAACGGCAAAACACTGGAACAGGTTGCCCAGGGATGTGATGGAGGCCCCATCCCTGGAGACAAACAAGGTCAAACTTGATGGGGCTATGAACAACCTGAGCCAGCTGGAGATGTCCCTGCAGATTGCAGGGGGGTCACGACTGAGATTTGGGGGCAAGGAGAAGCAGACTGAAAGCAGGTCCTGGGCTGGGGTGTGCAGTTATTAGGCCTGCTCTGTGGAGAGGAGCTGAGAAGTGCTCAGGTGTTCACGTTATAAAGTCAGGAGCATTTTTTCCCCACAAGCAATGGATAGCAGTGTTTGTTGGGGCAGCAAACAAAGCAGTGCAGATCAGCTCTGTTCATATCCCAGCCAGCAGCCCCACAGCTCTCCTCTCAGCCCTAGATCCCTAATTAACTGGGCACTGGGACTCCCCTGCTTTGCAAGCAGCTCCCTACAAACATTGTGATTGTGGGGGAAAGTGGGGGGGAAAAGGAGGGGAAACAATGGAAGCAATGAGCTGAGTTTGGGATGTAATTACAGGCTTGATTAGAGCAAATATCAGCATGCTCTGAGGGCATGATTAGACCTCAGCTGGCCCTGCCTAGTTTGGGCAAATATGAAGGGAAGCAGTAGACAAAGTGGAGCTGGAGAGGCTCGAAGGGGGCTGGCAGCATGGAGTGGCCTTTCAGATAGGGAAGTGTCGGTGGGGACGTGGTGGGGTGGGGGGAACACAGGGAAGAGCAGCAGGGGCTGGGCATCAGCAGAGGTGGGGCTATCAGGAAAGCATCCCCGGGCCAGGCTGTAGGAGCGCATCGGGGAGCAGGACCCTGCCTCAGTGACGGCTTTCACTAGATGGCACCAGACACCAGCGCTAATGAGGGTGTGCGGTCCGGGGCACCCCTTCTGCCCGCTACCCCGCGGTGGGAAACAGCCTCGGGGGGACGGAGCACCCTCAGGCATGAGCTAGGGAGGGAGGGAATGCGTGAGTGAGGGATGGATGGATGGATGGATGGATGGATGGATGGATGGATGCTTGGTTTCAGTCTGGGAACATTAAATCACCTGGTACAGAACAATGGAATCCCAGCACGATGGGGATTGGAATAGAGCTCTGGAGATCATCTAGTCCGAACCCCCTGATAGAGCAGGGTCACCCACAGCAGGCTGCACAGGATCACAATGTCCAGGCAGTTTCTGAAAGCCTCCAGAGAAGAGGAGTCCACAACCTCTCTGGGCAGCCTGCTCCAGTGCTCCACCACTCTCCAAGATGTTTTTCCTTAGGGAGCAAAGGCTCCTTGGTGGGGCACAAGGTGTTCCTCGGGACCTTTGTGCACCTTGCTAAGGCTGGTGCTTGGCTATGCTCAAAGCTAGAATCATGGGACCAAGGGCTGGTGGCCTCCTTTCTTGCCATCCTTGGATCAAACAAACTGGAGAGCCCTGGCCTGGCTGGGAAATTGCAGTGTCAGCAGCAGCAGCCCTGGCATCACACAGCTCAGTCCTTGTGCCCAGGGAGGAGGCTCACAAATGGCTTTCCATCAGCAGTGTGAGGTGGGGACAGATCTGCAAGACCCTAGGACAATGGGTGCTGCCCACGTGGCACAGTGCAACAGAGTCCAGGTGGTCCTGTGTACAGAAATGTCCTGACCTGGGCTATTCTGTGGGAGTCTGCATCAGAATCAGATCTCAGACTTCTCACCTCTGGACTTGCTGTGGATAAAGCACCATCAAAAGTCCTTCAGATGGATCTCTTCCCTCACCCTCCACCCCAACCCAGCTTCTCTGCAGCTGAATCCAAGCCTTGCTCCTCTGTATTCTCACCTCTCTGGGAGGTACAGCCCTAAGCAACACCTCAGCCAGACCCTGGCACCACCTGGGAGCACAACTCTGTCCTCTCCAGCCCTAGCAGCAGCCCAATGCCAAAGAATTGCTTAAAAATTAATCCAATGCTTGTATTTCTCATTAAAAGTGCTAAACTGTTGGGGCACAGCCCAGAAAGCCTGTTTGGGTTGGCCAAACACCCTCCTGGCTATTTCATAAAATTTACAAAGAGATAAAAGCAGACACAGAATCATTAGGGAAAGTGGACAATAATTAACAGTTCTACAGTAAGACAAGGTCCAGTGGCTGCAGGGGCTGGGCCAGAGCACTGACAGCAGGCTCAGGAGCTGCCTGCAGCACGTAAGGGTGATGCCTGGGCTTGTGCAAGGGGCACCTTGCTCTGCCCAGTTGTGAAATCAGAGACTGGCCCAGCATGGGATACTCAGCTGCAGGATGCCTTCCCCTTCCAGGGCATTCTCAGTACCACTTTTCAGTGCAGCTTGGGCTCCTGCCAGCACCAGAAATCCCAACAAAAAGGTCCAGGAACCTGTTACATAACATCAGTGGAGCATTGACCCATTGGTGGGAAATGGAGCAATTTCCTCATTGCCCAAGAGCACTCAAAGGAAACAATTTGCCCAGGCAATGTAAGTCTCCTTGGGAGGGAGAAGATGGAGACCTGAGGGGTAGTGAAATCATTGCCTTCTGAGCAAGGACTGAGGGCATCAAGAGTTAGGGCTCAGTCATATCAGGGATGTTTGACTGTGCTGTGCTGCTGAGACCAGGAGAGAGCAGCTCCACTGCCTCCAGCCTGCTTGGGGGACAATCACAGAATCATAGAATGGTTTAGGTTGGAAGGGACCTCAAAGCTCAGCCAGTTTCAGCCCCCTGTGCCATAGGCAGGGACACCTCCCACTAGAACAGATTGCTCAAGGCCTCATCCAGCCTGATCCTGAACACCTCCAGGGAGGGAGCAGCCACAACCTCCCTGAGCAACCAGTGCCAGTGTCTCACCACTCTCACTGCAGACAACTTTCTCCTAACACCCAGTTTCAATCTCCCCTCAGCCAGTTTAAACCCATTCCTCCTCATCCTGTCATTACCAGACCTTGTCAATAGTCCCTCCCCAGCCTTCCTTCAGATACTGGAAGGTTACTATAAAGTCTCCTGGAAACCTTTTCTTCTGCAGGCTGCAGAGCCCCAACTCTCTCAGCCTGTCCTCATAGCAGAGGTGTCCCAGCCCTCTGAGCATCTTCGTGGCCCTAATGGCCAGGACAACCCCCCCTTGGCTTGTCCCTCAGCCCCGGGCGTGGCCGCAGGGGGCAGTTGAGCAATGGAGCTGCTTTTTGAGCAATTGAAGAATCCTGTTTGTATCTTGTGCAAAAGGCTCCCGTAAAGCCCCACGCAATGTCAGAGGGAAAAGGCACAAACATCAGCCCCGTTCTCCACCCCCACCCTCCCCAGGGCTTTAAATGTGGGTGTCCCCCAGCTCTCCACACCTCACACCTCTCGGGGACACAGCAGCATGAAGTCTGCGGTCGCTCTCCTCTTGGTGGGGATGCTCATCCTCTACACGGAGCTGCCAACAGGTACCGAGGGCGGGGTTCGGGGGGAGGGAAGGAGAGGGGCTGGGAAGCAGCCGCGTTTGCAGGGACCTTCTGGAACGGGGCGTTTGCTGGGGATAACCTCCCCAGGGTGTCTCAGCAGCCTGCAGCACGGATGTTCCTCCTCCCACAGGCAGCGCCTGGTCCTGCCCGCCGGTGCGCATCACCTGCGCCTTGCACAACCCTCCCAACCAGTGCTTCACCGACCGCGGGTGCCCGGGGCACAAGAAATGCTGCCCCACCTTCTGCGGCAGGAAGTGCATCTCCCGCCCGTCTCGCTTGCCCATCTCCTACGGTAGGGTCCGGAGAGCAAAGAGCTCCTCGGGCAGCAGAGCAGGGTTACGGCCGCGGTGGCTCTGGGCAGGGAACTGTCTCCAGCTGCCAGAGCCCTCTGCCGCCAGGCTGCCGGGGCGATTGGTGGCCAGACATGGGGCTGGGGTTACCATGAGCATCAGACTCGACCTGTTGTTATCTCTCCCTTTCCCCAGTGTGAGCTCCTGCTCTCAGAACACACCCAGAGCCTTCTCAGCTTCTCTGTGCCACGCTGGCACCAGCCAGCTGCCCATGCCTCTGCTAAGGCTTATCCTGCCTGATGGGAACAACCACCAGCCCGTGCTCAGGGGCCACCTCAAGCTGCAGGACCACTCTGCTGATGGCTGCCAGGCTATGCTGTGGGATATCTCCTTGCCCTCTCCTTCCTCTGCCCCACTGCTGCTTTGACAAATAAAAGAGATTGTCTGTAGATGTTCCTGATGTGAGACTCCTTTCCTCACCTCCCTCTGCCCTTCTCCAGGCCCATCCTGGTGCATGCTTCCACCACTGCTTTCACCCCAGAATGTCTGCCTGGAGAAGAGGATGAAAACAATCCAGCTGCAAACCTGGAGTGTGGTCAGGGCCTGGCTGGGGGCACCAGACCTGTCCAGAGGCATACAAACCCCAGGAGGAGAGGTGATGGGAGGGGGTGGGAGCAAAACATGATGGGACACTTTAGGAGACTCCTGGCAGGTCACAATTGGCCCTGGAGAGCACCCCTGACACATCCCAAGCTGGACAGGGCTGTGGAAGAGGACTGGCCCTGCCTGTACAGGGGCATGCAGGAGGCAGAGCACCCCTGTGGGCACCTTCATCTGCAGGGTGGAGGTGCACTGATCCAGTCTGGCTGGTTCTAGGATTCTCTGACAAAGTCCTGTTGTGAAATATCATCTCCCTGCTTAGCTCAGCCAAGGGAGGGCAGAGATAACTCATGCAGTGTCAGGGGAGGCTGGATTCTGGCAGTGCTGGGCAGAGCAAGGGTTGGGAGCTCAACAGCCAAATGCATTGTAAGATCAAACATGACTCTGACAAGCCTTCAGAGCAATCCACCCTTCTGAGAGGGAAGCCCTGTGCCACACAGGCCGTGGGGACAGGGACAGAGCCCCAGCACTGCCCCCAGCCATCCCTGCCCTGAGGCAGCCCGGGCTGGTGCCATGGCCACGGGCAGAGAAGCTCAGTGAGTGACAGATCACAACCCTGCTGCTGCTGCAGGACCTAAGCAGGCATTTACATACAGCCTCCTACCTTGATAGTACTGTGATTATCTTGGTTTGTTACCAAGATTGAATTGCTAATTGGTTTGATTAAGCACAGAACTCCAGGCATGGCTCTGTGCAGCCCAGAGGCTGCTGTGCCCACTGCAGCAGCCCCTCTGCAGAGACAAGGGTGAGGCAGCAGCCCAGGAAGGCTTCATCTGCTAAAATCTGCAGCCTGGGGCCTCCACCTCTCCTTGTGGTGACCTGGAGAGGTCTCTCTTCTTACCCTGAGGCTGAACCAGCTTTGCCTGTGTCACCCCAGTCACCCAGCTCCTGGCTCAGGCAGGTAGGAGGAGATGGCTTTCAGGGCAGAAGATGCTGCGGGCACACTTGGTCTGCATCCATCCTGCTGCTTGCAGTTAGGGAGCACTGCCAGTGAGGAATCCCCGAGGCAGTGCCCCTACTGTGTGCATTCACCTGCAGCTTCATCAGCAAATCCTCTGCCCGGTCCCAGCAGCACCCAGCTCAGTACCACAGCTGTGCTGGGGAGCTCCCAGCACAGTGGATTAGACCCACTTGGAGTCACCCCTGCAGGCAGCACCCACGCAGGAGGAGCTGGGCAACACAAAATACACACAGGGCTGTGGTGAGCTCCTGGCACTGTGCTTTGACTGAAGATCCTGTGGATCCAGGTCTCTGGTGGGGAAGAGCAATCCTCTGTGTCCTGGGTACATGCCAGTGGGACAGCAGGAAAAGCAGCAAGACTTGTGCCAGAGAGATGTTCCCATGCTTGTTCTTCCCATGCTGTCTGCTTTCCCCAGGGCTACAGCATCCTGGAGAGGGAAGGATTTGTTTTCTCTGCCTGTGAGCTTCCCACAGCTCAGGGCTCGCTGATACTCTCCTGAGCTAATCTCACTGAGTCTGGTGCTGGGAATTTGGCCAAAATCTTCACTCAAGGGCCCGGCTCCGGGTTAGAAACATCCATCATGGCATGGCACAGCAGCAGCAGGTCAGCATTCAGCTCTTTTTGCATGCAGCAGGTCAGAACAAGGGGTTGGGACCAGTCTTGGACTGATCCCAAAGGAAACATCCAGCACTCGCTGCCATCCCCAGGGATGGGAAGCAGGACTCCCTAGATGGTTACCAGAGTTATGGAGGCAGCCTTGCTTCACTCAGAAATGCACTTTGGCCCACTCTCAGGTGGAGACAGGGCAGAAGATGGAGAAGAGAGGTATGAGCCACACCTGAGCAGCTTCATGTTTTCTTGGAGCCTTGCTTCTGCGTATTTCATCCTCTGGCTCAGGAGACTGAGTGATCAGAGCCTGCATACAGAACAGTTTGGTGCTCAAGAGTGAGGCAAGACCTTTCCAAAGGATGATTCAAACCAGCTGATGAGAATTACTATAGCTTTGAAAGCCTTTGAAAACGAAGAGTTATTTAAGCAACCTGGCCCAGGAACGGGGAGCTGTGGTCCCAGCAGGATGCAGCAACCACATCAAATCCAAAGCAGTAAAATCCCTGGGCTGGGCAGATCCTCTGGGCTGTGACTCTGCACACAGCCCTCACCTCCTCTGCAGAGGTGCAGCAGTAATTTGGGTGGGAAAGGAGTCAGCACTGTTCTGGGCTCCACCATAAAAGTAATGCGGATACATCTCTGCAGAAAAAGAAACCATTCTCGCTCTGGTGAAGGTCAGCAGGTGCATCACTTCACTCTGCTTTCTTCTACTGAATGATTTATAAGAGTACAGCTCCTCACCTGGACTGCATCACCCTCCAGCAGCAGGGAGAGGGTGGTCAGGGCCAGAACTCTCTCATGCCAGCTGATGACCTTCTTTCTGGAGACATGGGGATGGTTTTTGCCTGCTCAGGAGTCTTGCCTGGCCAGGATGCATCAGTTACTCTTCCTGGTGCCCTCCCACCCTCCTCAGAACGAGGGAGCTTGTGTCAGCAGCAGTACAGACAGCAGGGTACCTGCACACCCCCTCCCAGATGGGGCCAGTCACTTGCAGAGAGACTCCCCCATAGCAGAGTGCCATGGAAGAGGAGGCAACTGATGCTATAGGGCAGCCCAGACAAGCTCCTGCTGCTCCCTTGCTCCAGCTTTGGAGGAAAATCAATTTCCCAGCTCCTTTGGGGACTGGCACCAACTCCCCATTAATGCCAGCAGCACGGCACAGGGGAATTCCTTCCGCCCTGCCTGTGCCAAGGCAGACACAGATGCTCCTTTCCCTTACAGCTATGTAGGTTAATAACATGCAATGTGATTGCAAGACCCAGGGAACCACAATGCTATTGTCAATATTTAGCTTTTACACATTTGGCTAATTAGAGAGCAACCTGTGATTGCCTCTGAAGGGGGCTCAGCTCCTCTGCATATCCCCAGCTCAGAGAGGGTAAACATCAGGTCATTATTTCTGGAGTTTGCTGGTCACTAACAGTCTGTCCCAAAATGCTATTCCCAGGCACTGGATGTCAGAAATCATTATACTAAATAAAGCCTCATGAATGATTCATGGAGCTGAGTTTCACATTAACCAGGCAGAGATGGGCAGAAGCATCACAGCATGGCTGTGCCATGCTCTTGTGCAGGCGAGAGGAGAGGTTGGGCCTTCAAGGCACAGGTCAGAGACAACACCCTCGTGGAGCCTGGCTGAGGGAGGCCAGAAGAAGGCAGCAGGCCCTTGCCCAAATGCCCTTCTCCTTCAAAAGTTGCTGTGAGTCCATCAGGTTAAGGAGCCTGGGGCTGGCTGCTGCTGCTGCTGCTGTGAGCATCCTGTGAGATGCACGACTGCTCCTCACATCAGCTCCAGTTTCCAGCACGGGGCTGAGCCAGCACTTGGGACTCACATACTAACTCCCTGGCTCTGTGCACTGTGTTCTAAAAATAGAATTCTTTTTTTCCCCTGAAATGTCATCCAGGCCCCAGTCACACCTGGCTTCTGCCTGGCTGCCACTCTGCATCCCAGCACAGTCTGCCCAACAACTGATATTTTCTTGGGATGCAAATGCTTCTTCCACTTCTCCAAGGGTTTGGAAAGAAGGTAGATGTGTCCCTTCCTGGTACCTGAATCTACCTAAAAAGGCAATCTCAGAACTGTGTATCAGTGAAAGACTGTGGGGTGCCCTCAGCACAGCACTTATGTCAGTGGCAGGGCAGATGAAGCAGAGGATCCTGTGTGTATTTCACAAGGGTTAGTGTCTGTGCTCCTGCCAGCTAGGCAGGCTCAGCCACTGAGCTGCCCCCTGGGGCTGCCCCTGCAGCTCTGGCTGCTTCTCTGCCACTTTCTCAAATTTTTCTGGTTTAAAAAACCCCTCAAAACTGCAAAAATAGGTTGACAGCCAGAGCAGCTGTATGGCCTGGAAAAGCCAGAGCTGGTGTGGCAAAATTTGGGCTCTGACATGAAAACAGTGGTGCTGGGTGGAGGACACACCTATCTAGAGGCCAAGTGGCTGTCAGACACCTCTGCTCCACTCACTGTGTTTCTGCAGCCTTCCTGGGGCTGGTTGTGAGTCACCAGTCCTGAACCATGGCAGGGCTGACCTGCTGCTGAGGGCATGTGGGAGGAATCCATCCAGGGCCCCCAGACCTTGAAGCTTTGGGGTGACACTCCATCCTGCTCCCCAACTCTCCAACATATTTTTGATGCTCTGGCTCCATCACCTCCCATTCCTCCTTGGACAGGGATGATGTCTGCAGGAGGGAGGGGCAGAAATGGGCTGAAGGAAGCCAACTGCTTTCTCCAGCATTCTTCAGAGCACTGAGGTATTTTGCCCCAGCTTGGTACCAAGGCACATTTCACTGATTTCATTAGTCTCAGTTTCTCTTTTTGTCAGAAAGTGTGACTTTTACTGAGTGAAAACACTCACTACTAACTGATAACAATTTACTGATGGGTGCTTGGAGAAACAAGGCTTGACCTTGCTTGTGGAAAAAAGAAAAAAAACAACAAAAACCTTCTGCTACCAAAGCCCTTCTGACCCAGAACTGCCAAAACTTCCTGCAGGGGCCCGTGGTTGTGTTGAATTTGATTCTGGGGAAAGTGTCCTGGGTGTTGGAGGGCAAGGAAACACTCTAAGGCAGAGACAGAGTGGAGGGAGGGGATGCAGCACTAAGGAGCTTGCAAGTTGCTGTAGGATGGAGGTGATGCCTGTCACCAGGACATGTGGGAACCCTCCAGATAGAAACCACTGCTCTAAAGTGTATGACCTTAAACTGCAGCATCTCCATGATCCTGGATCTCCAGAGGTTCTCCATCTGTAAGGATAAATACCCACACCTGCATTACAACTCTTCAAAGTCACTCAAGCTTCTGCTTACAGCTTCAGAGCCCAGCCACAAGCCAAGCTCTCCAGCAAGTTCAGTGAATGTTCATTAATCTTTCCTGGCTTAGGCACCCTGTGGGCTCAGTAAAACTCCAAGCCAGAAAAGTTGCAGGCTGTCAGAGCTGTGGGCTGCAGGCAGGCAATGTGCCAAGAGATTGTCCTGCGCCCACCACAGCTACTTTCCTGCAGGGGGCTGGATGCTGTTGGTGCATCTGAGGGCTCCAGAATCTGAAAGGGGTTGGTTAAATAATTTCCAGCATGCAGCAGGCTGATAATCCTCCAGCAGAAGCACCTAGAAACACACTGTAGCTCTGGGAAGAGGATGAGGGCTGTGAGGACAGGGACCCCACATCTGCTGGTCCTCACTCCCCTTTTCTTGCTCAGAGGATGGGATCCTGCCATCACTGCTTGGCACCTCTTGGGCTAGCTCCAGGGAGAGGAGGAAGTTGTTCACCATGAGAGTGGCGAGAGCCTGGAATGGGTTGCCCAGGGAGGTGGTTGAAGCCCCACCCCTGGAGGTGTTTAAGGCCAGGCTGGATGAGGCTCTGGCCAGGCCCCCTATGGCAGCGGGGGTTGGAACTGGATGATCCTTGTGGTCCCTTCCAACCCTGACTGATTCTATGATTCTGTGAAAGGCTGCACATGGAAAGCTAATGGCAAGGGGGAGAGAGGCCCAAAGCCCTCCAGCTGAAGCAATCCCCTCCTAGAGACTGCAGGAGCCCCGAGGTGACAAGCACACCAACGAGCACAGAAACTGCCAGCAGAGCCCAAACGTCTTTGCCACTGCGAAACGCAACAGCAGCCTTTCATGGCTGACCTAATTCAGCTCTTTCCCTCTGTAAAGGACTATCTGGGAAATTCTTTGTGCCCATCTCCCTGTTGACAGCCAGCCCCATGGATGCTCTCTGCTTGCAGGTGCACAGGCACTCGCCCTGCTTCATCCCACCCTCCTACACAGCAGGTACCCAGCCTCTCCCACCTCTTTCCACAGACACCCAAAGGGATGCAGAAGTGCTTGAAGGTTTTCTTTCTAACTACAGGAGCTCTGCAGATATGTTATATATTTGTGCATGTTTCCTCCTTTTTTTTTTTTTTTTTTAATTTGTTGCTACATCAGCTGTTAAAAAAACCCAAAAAGGCAGAAAGAAGCAAGGGAGGGAGCTGCCACAAGCTGAGCGCCTTTTGGGATGACTCACTGCAGTACTGAAATGGCTGCTGGCTTCAGACTCACCCTGCTTCCGTGATCTGCTTCCAGACTGCAGGAGAGACCACAGCAAGAGGCTTCACACACACACACACATCCCCATGTTCAGGGTTTGCTCCGTGGCTACTTGCACAATTCACCCCAGGCTTTGGAGGGAGGGGGGCAGCCTTCCCCAGGAGAGGGGGATGTGAGTGACGAGAAAGGAAGGGATGAAGAAACGTTTCCAGCTGACCTGATTTTCTGATTTCCTCATCTCCACATCACTGCTGGCTAGCTCAGGAAGGGTGGCAGTGCTGGCCCGTGCTGCGGGCAGCCCTGACCTCCCAGCGTGGCTGCAAACCTGACTGTGCCAAGTATGGGCCCTTGCACCTCAATTTGTTGGGAAAGAACCTTCTCTCTTCCCTGCCATGGCTTGCCAGTGTCAGGGAGAAGTCAGGCCAAGAAGCTCTGCTCAGCTAGTGGGAGAGTCAGGCCTCTCACATCTGAGTATATGCAGCCAATGGAAAATTCACCTGGGGTACCACTGATGCCTCAGCCAAGGTGCATCCGAAGGATGCTGTGCTGCCAGCACGACCCTGTGCATGGCCTGTGCAGCCCAGAAGGTGAACTTCACTCTCCTGCAGGTGCTTTCAGCCAGGGTTTTGAGATACGATAGCAGACATGGAGGTGTCTTCCCTCCATGCCTTCCCAGCCCCTTTCCAGAGTGCTCCTCGGGCCTGGGGTGTTACAGGGAGAGCCCTGGCAGCTCCCTGCCTCTCTTCCCACGCATCTCAGCTTCCCCTCACAGCCCAGGGGACATTGAGCAAACCTTCCAGTGATGAGAGAGCTGCTTTCTGGGGAAACAGGCTCAGCTCTGTGCTGTGGCGGTGCACAAATGAAGCTCTGGTGCAGAAACAGTGCTGGCTGGACCCAGTGCCCTCACAGCACAGGGCTGGCTGAGAAAAATATTCAGAAGGGAAACGAAAATTCACCCTGATCACCATATGTCACTGATAGGCAGAGAAAACTCTTTGTAGGAGCCAGTCCTCCTCCACTGCATGTGCTGTAGCCCACTGGGGCCCAGCAGCCACCATGAGCTGGGCTTGTGTATGCCCACAGCAGATGAAGCTGGGCATGTTTGTCTTGCAGCTCCCAGGGATGCTCAGCCACCCCTAACTGCCATAAAAAGAAAAGCCTTTTGCTTCGTATCACAGAACAGAGGAATTTCCCCCAGCTGTTGGTTGGGTTTGCTCCTCCTTTTTTATTTTTTTCTTTTCTTTACAAAGTCAATCCCTTCCCCCTCCCTCCCTTGCCTCCTTCCCATGTAAACAAGCACACGGCACAGACACACAGAGTCTGACACATCACACACATGGAACCACACTGATGGCCCTGCAGCGGCGAGCAGGCGGCTGGCAGCACACGCGGCACCGGGAGGCTGTCGCGCAGGCGGGGGGAAGGATGCTTAGGATGCTCGCCACCGGGAAGAGCTCTCCACCGCCCCTCAACAAGCCCAGAGATGGATGAGCGCCCATGGGCTCCAGCTCCTTGGGCTGGAATCAGCAAGCTGAGGGATCCGATGTGGACGATGCCCTGTGCGAGCTGCCTGTCTGACACAGCAGCTCTGTGCCAGCTGCCAGAGTGCTGAGCCGTCGCTGAACGGACACGCAGCCTCGGTCAGCACAGCAGGAAGGTCTCCCGTCCTCTCTTTCCCATTTCTGCTCCGGCAGCTGACTTCTAGGGGAGTTGATTTGCTTGCAGCAGGCTCCAGACTGTGTGGGGATGAAGCTGGGTGGCAGTGGCACCGGCACCATGCTGACCTGAAACCTAGTGTGTGCCGTGTCCAGGACTTGCTGCCTTCACCCACCTCCCAGTGAGCCTTTAAAGAGACAACAGGGAGCAAAACGAGCCAGGGGCGCTTCCCTGATGCCCTACACACCCCCTTTGTCACAGCGGAAGATGGAGCTGGATCATATGGAAGCTATCTGCAAGGGCAGAGGAGCATCACCTGCCCAGGGCAGGGCAGCACGACTGCTAGGACCTTGCTCGTCCTGAACACCACAGCACGCTGCACCCCGCGGGACATGCTGCACCCCGCGGAGGGCAGCGCTTCCACTTGGGCAGTTCTGAGAAGATCTGGGGTAGGGCAGGGCTGAGCGAGATCTGCAGCCTCAGTGCAGCTCCGCCAGCCGTGCTGTCCCCAGGGCTGTCCCCAGGGCTGTCCCCAGGGCTGTCCCGGCTGCGGAGGACACATCCAGCAGGTAAGGTTGTCCGGGCAGGCGTTCCCACACCTGCTCCAGTTTTCCCATCCCTCTGTCAGCCCCGGCTCTGCCTTCACAGGGCAAACCTCCTGCCTGGCACTGAGGCTGTACTGCCCCGCCAGCCAATTCCGCCAAAATCCGATCCTTTGTCTTGTGGTCTCAGCGAGCTTTCTCCGGGGTTCGGGGTGGGCGTCCCCAGGCACTCCCAGACGGGAAGCTCAGTCCCCGGGGAACGCCCCGGAGGGGACCGTGCTGCTCCGGCCCCATCGTGCGCCCAGGCGACAGCGGCAGAGGCGGCCGGGACCCGGGAAGCTGGAAGTGGGAAGCGGGGAGCGGCCTGGGTGGGCCGGAGGGCGGAACCCCCCTCGCCTCTGGCCCCGCGGAGCTTTTGCCTTCGCCAGCCTGGCAGAGCTCCGCGCCGGGCGCGCAGGCTGCGGCGGGGGCGGCGCCGAGGCAGGTGAGAGCGGCCGGGGCCGGGCTCCGGTACCCAGGGTGCGGCAGGCACCGGCACGGCGGAGTCCCGGAGCCCTCGGCACCCCGGAGAGGGGCGCGGAGCCGGGACGCCGGCAGCCCCGGGTGCTGCAGCCGCCGACATCGCGGGCACTCGAGGCTCCGGCATCTCGGGTCGCGGCGAGCACCGTGAAATCAGCAGCCGGGGGAAAAGTAGGCATCCCGGGAAGCCGGAGTACCCCGAGCATTTCAGAGATCAGCTCCCCGGGCCGCGGCAGGCTCCGGGGGTACCGGGCAAAGACAGCAGCGGCATGCGGGGGTGAGGATGGATGCGGGCAGCGGCACAGCGGCGTGAGCGGGAAGCGAGGCACCCACATCCTGGGATGAGCGGGGAGCAGCCGAGCCAGCACACACATCCCGGGGTGCTGCTGGCACTCGGGCCACGGGGATGTCCCTGCGTATTGCTCCGCGGGTGGGTGTAGGACGGTTCCCCTCCCTGCAGCCTTTCTGCTCCGGGGGCTGCATCTCCTCCTCCCCAGGGAACGGGGAAGGGTGAGGGGATCCCTTCAGGAGAGCTGCCTGGGGTCTGCGAGCGGGGACTGGCACAAGGCATCTGCAGCAGGCACTGGGCTTCCCCCAGGCAGCAGATAGCCGAGCTGCTGGTAATCCCCGCTCCTGCCTTCCGGAGCCGGTTGGGAGTTCCCTTCGTCATCCACATCCCCAGCCCCGGGCATTTGGATGGCCTCAGCGTACAGCAGCAGCTTGTGCTCTGCCTGTGGGAGCAGTCAGCAGTGGGGATTCTCCTCCATGCTCCCCCCTGCCCGTCTGCCACCCCTCTCTTCCCCCCACTGGCAAAGGAAGGGCTTGGTCCTGAGCATCTTCAGGTGGACGGGGACAGGGACGTTAGACAACGGGGGCAAGGCTCTGCAGAGGCATTTTTGGATGACTAGAAAGTAGGTGTCTCCTCAGTCCTGCCCCGGGACACCATCCCGCAGGTCAGCCAGCCCCACCCAGATACCCAAACCCTTCCCCATCCCCATGGACACCCAATACAGGACTTCTCCAGAGGTTTGCAGCCAGAAGCGCTGCACCCCTGGGACGTGCAGAGCGGCAAGCGAGGGGTGACAGAGAGTCGGGACTAGGCTACACGCAAAGAAAAAGTGTTCCCTCCTCTGCCTGTTTCTAATGGCTCCTTTGAGACAAGCCACAGGACTCGTTGCTGGGAAGCCTCGCTGAGCTGTAAGTACAGGACTGTTCATTTAAATCCATCGTACCTGGCTGGGAAAGCCCCCGTGCAGTACTCCCTACACTTGCTGCATCCTCACTTGAATGTCGATTAGCATCTTCCCACTCGCTTGAGTCCCCTCTGCCTGTTAGAATAAATATCCATAACTTCCATCTGAAAGCCTTTAAGAAAAGGGGGGGGAACAACCCAAAACCAAACCAAGAGAGCATTGTCAAGGCAAACTCTTTCAGCATTTCTTACAGAAATGCCTGATCTGCTGTTGTGTTTTTTTACTGTCAGGAATGCATACATTGGATATTTCTTTCTTTCTCCACGAGATACATATTCATTTGGATGTCCAACACCCAGCTCACACCGGGCTTGTGAATTCTGATGGCTGCCTCCTTAAAATAGCTCTCAGCATATTTCACATCTCGTCAGAAAGAGGCTGGCTTTATCTCTTATGTTTGCCCAGTAATTCATGGAAAATTTGAGTTAACAAAAAGCAACATCTGGCAAATTCCTATTCTCTCAGCCAGGACACATTGGTGCTCTCTCTGTTGTGTTTTAAAATAACACTCCCCATTCACCCACCCAATCACCTTAAAGTGAGCTCCTGTTTCTCACTAGACTCCCTCTGCAAATGCCAGGTGGATGCATGCTTTGATGGCCCAATGAGGATGCCATGCCAGACCTCAGTTCAAAGTCCAGTTTCATTCTGAAGCTGAGCTCAGCTAGTTCATGAAACAGGCAAAAGAGTTATAAAACTATTATTTGTTGCTTTAGACTCCTAAATTAAAGCTTTGTGTGGGCAGAAATCATTTGCTCTGTTCAGAAGCCAACATCAGAACAGAGCATCTCGGAAGGAAGGAAGGAAGGAAGGAAGGAAGGAAGGAAGGAAGGAAGGAAGGAAGGAAGGAAGGAGACATTTCCCTGGAGTACAAAGGTTTTCAAGGACCTGACACCCCTTTTTTACATCTGAGCTGAAAGAGAGGTGGGAGGCAGCTCCCTCCTGGCCCCATGCCCCATCCCAGCCCCTAAACCATCTCATCTCTGTTTTTTGTGACATTTGGCCTGGTCTTCTGGAGTGGGGAGGGGCTGAGGCTGGGTGTGAGATGAGATGAATCCCACAGACCCACCCCTGTGGCCCCTGTGTG
Organism: Psilopogon haemacephalus; assembly: GCA_013396835.1. Classification (NCBI taxonomy): domain Eukaryota; kingdom Metazoa; phylum Chordata; class Aves; order Piciformes; family Megalaimidae; genus Psilopogon; species Psilopogon haemacephalus. The sequence continues at coordinate 901,906 of VWZI01020016.1, forward strand.
TGTTGGTAGCCTGAACGCATGAACATCCTTCTGGAAGGAACCTGGATTAGTCATACCCACCCCACAGATGGGCTATGTGATGTCTTCTCTGCAAAAGCTAATTTGTCACAGAAATTCCAGTTTGTCCCTGAAAAGGAGGTTTTATGCCTCCTTTCCCCTCTTGTTCTGGTCTTAAGCACTGAAAAAATCTGAGCCTTCCTTTTTCCCCCCCTCCCCTTTGAAAGGCAAGACAATTACTCCACCAAGCTCGGAGGCTTATCACAAGGCTGTTGCCTCCTCCAGCCAGTGTAAGGGGAAGTGTTGGCTCTGTGGTGCAGAGCCTGTGGCTGGGAGATGCAGTGGAGTTAGCAGATGCCTTTGCCAGGCTGTTCCACACAAATCTGGCATTTGCTGCACCCACAGGCCTGCTCAGCCTAGGAACAGACCTCTGGGGCTTGTTTTTAGCCATGGCTTTGGTAACCTGTTCCTCTCCAGCTCTGCTCTGACCACCATACCTAGATGTGAAAATGTTCCCCAGGTTCCTCCCAGTCAGACAAACATTTTGCACCAAGTTTCTCAGACACATTGAGCCCTTCCCAGGCTTTGGTGTCTGCCCCATAAACCTCATGAGATGAGCAACACAGGGCTGGGGTGTAATGGTGTCTGCAGTTCCCCTGGGCAGGGTGGGAATCCACCTTGTGCCAGTGGCCTGGCCTTGGCCCTTGACGGCTGTTGTTGGGCCAGACTGTCCTGGTCTGGTGGCACCTCAGCATCACCATGGGGGCTGAAGTTGTCTTTTCCCTCAGCTTCTGCTGCCTGACTTTATCTGGTCACCTTTTGTGAAAACACTGATTTTTTTTTTTTTTGGCAAAACTGCCTTCACTGCTGGGAACATTGCACCATGTGGACTTCCTGACCATATCTAATTAGCAGTGTAGAGAGTGGGGCTACAGAGCTCCTTGCAGAGTTGGTGGTAGTCATTCAACAAGGTTTTTTGTTTTGTTTGTCCAATGGGATAGGCTCTTTGGGGAATAAGTCCTCTCTTCAGTGACTGATTACCTGTCTGAGCAAGAAAACCCCTGTGGATGAGGTGCTGGAGGTGCAGTGAGCTGCCTTCCTCAGGCCATCAGCAAAGGGAGGAACTTTGAGAGGTGAAAAAAAGAAAAGTTTCAGCTGGAAAGAAACATCAGCTTTTAAATTTTTTTTTCCCTTCCCCCCTT
>VWZI01020016.1:903243-960376 GCA_013396835.1 Psilopogon haemacephalus
CCCTTCCCTTCCCTTCCCTTCCCTTCCCTTCCCTTCCCTTGCAGAGCAGCTGCCCAAAGCTTTTTCTCTCCCCTCCCCTCTCCTTTTTCCAACGTGTCACAGGTCAGAACATGAACATCTCTCTTCTCTCTGCCCTTTTCATCCCACCAGGGGGCTTCTTCCGCCCCCTCACCCAGGAACACCCAGAAGGGAGGAGCTGTGTATCTGCTCTAGCCCTGCCGCGTCTCACCCACAGGTGGAACCAGCTCCTGCTCTGCTGATCATGGTCAACAAGACCTTAACTTACTGGGGTCCCAGCTTTGAGGAGGACGTGATCAACATCAACGTGGGGGGTCTGAGAAGGCGTCTCAGCTCCAGCGCCCTCTCCAAGTTCCCCGACACCCGCCTGGGCCGCCTGCTGTCCTGCGACTCGGAGGAGTCCATCCTGCAGCTCTGCGATGACTACGACGTGAGCGCCAGGGAGTTCTACTTCGACCGCAACCCAGGCTTCTTCCTCTACGTGCTCCACTTCTACCAGACCGGGAAGCTGCACGTCATGGAGGAGCTCTGCGTCTTCTCCTTCTGCCAGGAGATCGAGTACTGGGGCATCAACGAGTTCTTCCTGGACTCCTGCTGCAGCTACCGCTACCACGAGCGCAAACTGGAGAGCAGGCATCACAACTGGGACGAGGAGAGTGAGGTCAGCAGCGTGGACACGTCCCCGGATGAGATCTCCGACATCAACCACGACCTGCTGCGCTACAGCACCCTGCGCTGCGGCAACGCGCGCAAGCGCCTCTGGCTCACCATGGAGAACCCAGGCTACTCCATCCCCAGCAAGCTCTTCAGCTTCGTGTCCATCAGCGTGGTGCTGGTCTCCATAGCCACCATGTGCATCCACAGCATGCCCGAGTACCAGCGGGTGGATGAGCACGGCAGCGTGCTGGACGAGCCCATCCTGCACAAGCTGGAGTACTTCTGCATCTCCTGGTTCACCTTCGAAGTGTCTTCGCGGCTCCTGCTTTCTCCCAACCCCAGGAAGTTCTTCAAGCACCCACTGAACCTGATCGACATCGTCTCGGTGTTGCCCTTCTACTTCACCCTCGTGGTGGACTTGACCGTGGGTAGTGACTCAGAGCTGGGCAACCTGGGCAAGGTGGTGCAGGTGTTTCGGCTCATGAGGATCTTCCGGGTGCTGAAGCTGGCTCGGCACTCCACCGGACTGAGGTCTCTGGGGGCCACCTTGAAGGTAAACTGGCTCTCTACCTCCTGGTCTTCTCTGGGTGGGAAGAAGACCTTCAGCACAGCTGGGGAACGTGGACATTCCCATTCTCAGTGAGCTGCCGGCTCTGGTGGTGTCTTGCAGGCTTGCTTTGGGTGTTGGGCTGGGCTGTGGGTTTGCAGGTCTGCCGAAGCAAGCGTGAGGAGCACTTGCACAAGTACTCTGCACACACACTAGGAGGAAACAGAAGTTCACCCTTCTGTTTCTTGCAAACTTTGCTTCACGTGGAACTGGTGCTTCCAGGTGCTTCCACCCCTTCACCAGCATGGTGTGCAAGTGGTGTTGCAACAAACAGCCATACATAGCTGGATGGTGATGTCCCACCAGAAGTATCAGTGCCTAGCTGGGCTGAAAGCACCCTGCCGAGCAGGTACTGGCACAGTCAGCAGCTGCTGGGTGTGCCAGCACCAGGGTGTGCCATTGGAGCTGCTCCTGTCCCCTGTCTTGGAGAAGGGGGAACCTCCCAAGGGCATGCTGCCAGGGCATCCAACCCTTGGTGCTTGCCCACCTAGGGAGATGTAGAGCTCCTGGTTGAGCTGACACTGGAATGCTCCAGGGTATGATGAGGTTTGGACTGGCACATGGTTGGCAATGGGTGGAGAATAGCAGCAACTGCCCACCCCAGTGCAGGACCTTACACTTGGCCTTCTTGAATTTCATGAGAGTGGCCTGGGCCCACCACCCCAGCCTGTGAGGTCCCTCTGGATGGATCTCCTCCCTTACCCTGCTGGCAACGCTGCTCTTGCTGCAGCCCAGGACACAGCTGGCTGCAGAGAGGTGACAGCCAGTGCCTGAGAATCCCATGGCAGATTCCTGGAGCCCCTCCCTGTGCCACAAGTCCTGACCCTGCTGGTGCATCAAAGCAGTAGGAGCTATCAAGTTGCCTGATGTCTTCCTCATCTTCCCCCTCCAACACATCCCAGGGCCATAATCCATACTCTCTGTAAATGGACAGGGGGAGTTGGGTTCTGCTGCTCCCCAGCTGTGACATATAAATGAGCTGTTAAGATCCAGGCAGGAGCAAGTCTTTCGAGGCCAAGTGATACATCCTTGAAACCTGGTGGCTGTGAGCTGTTTGTCCTTCTCAAGGAGCTCCCTTGGAGATGCTACAGGGCATTTGCAGGCAATGGTGGAGGAGGAGTTTATTTCCCCTTGGCACTACAGGCATTGTCTGAGCAGCTTCTGCCAGCAGGCTAAGCACAATCTTCTTGCTCCCTGCTGTGAATCCACCTCCTTTATGCTTCACGTTGACCATGGAAGCTCTTTCCCCACAACTTCTGCTGTTTGCTTTGCTCACATATTTTGTGTAGTCATTATGAGGTCTCCAACAATACTTTCCTCTGCCTGCTAGGAGACTGGGGGGAAAAAGCTACCATCAGAGCTCTTTCTGCAAGCTGCAGATTAGTGGCAGGAGAGGTTCACGTGTGACAATGCAGAAGTGAGTAGATGAGCCATGCTGTGAGGCTGGCAGTGGCTTTGGCACTGGTTGTGGTAGCTTAGTCCCGCCAGGGACAAGGGGGCCTGCGGTCCCCTCCCAGTCTGCACAGCTTTAGGGACAGGCTGTGATGGGGGTTCCTGCCCCCACTCCCTGCAGGGCTCTTGGCTCAAACCTTGCCAGCTGCAGGGTAGGAGCTGGCTGCCAGCAAGACCAGCACTGATGCAGTTCTGGCCCATGGCAGTTTGACTGGTCCCAGCTTGTCCTCTGGCAGTCACAGAATCAGGGAAGGTTAGGGGCTGGAAGGGACCTCAAAACATCATCCAGTCCAACCCCATGCCAGAGCAGCATGACCAACTGTGTGCTGTGCTGCACCAAGAGCAGCTGTGGGCAGCAGGGCAAGGGAGGAGACTCTGCCCCTTTGCTCTGCTCTCCTCACACCCCACCTGGAGTACTGTGTGCAGCTCTGCAGCCCCCAGCACAAGCAGGACATGGAACTGTTGGAGCCAGTGCAGAGGCCACGAAGATGCTCAGAGGGCTGCAGCATCCACCACCTCCCTGGACAACTTGTAATGTCTTGTTTTGAAAGCAGAGAGATGGTGGCTTCTTTGCAGAGTGTTGCACATCTCTGCCACCAGTCTGTCCACCCAGGCCCTGCATGTCCACATGGGAGGTTGGGTGTCCCATGGCCCCATTCTTGCTTGCTAGCATCCTCAGACCATTCAGGCTTGGGCTTGTGGAGTCAGAGTGTGCAGCAGCCTGTGGGGATGGGTTCTAAGAACAGCAGACACTGCTGCTGGATGGATCCCTGGGCTAACCTGATGGCCAGGGCTGCTTGGTTTCATGGCAGCTGTGAGGTTCACTTCAAGTCTCCCATGGAGAAGCAGAAAAACCTGAAGGGAAATGTTCATTCAGCAATAGCTGTTCCTGCAAGAAAACCTGCTGCCACCTGTGGACAAAGGGTCAAGTGAGTGCTGAGGCTGTAACTGGTGCTGGGGTATAGGAGGGATCAGGACCCAGGGGCTCTGGTTTTGGGGTCCCCAGAGCTGAGCCTGCAGCAGAGGCAGGCATCCTCCTGCCAGCACATTGCCAGTCAAGGGAAGATGCAAATCACTTAGAGGCTGCCTATGAGGTGGCTGCTGGGGACTTGCCAAGGCAAAAGGGAAATGTGTTGGAATGTCTCTGGCTGTGATCAGGCTGGATCGAGGGTTGGTGGCAGAGGGTGAGGCTCTGCCCGGGAATCCTGGCTAGAAGCACAAGGTCCTCCCTTCTGCCTGACACTGCCTCCTTCTCACGGGCTGCTGGAGGGCAGCAGGCAGCTGTGGGTGCCCAGGCTGATTTCCCTGGGTGGCTCACTCATGCACCCTGCAACCTGCAGCAGGACACCCCAGGGCAGAGGTGGAGAGGAGCACTGAGGTCCTGATGGAGACCCGTGGGCAGCCTGTGTGCAGGGCTGCACTCACACAGTAGGATGCCAGTGGGGTGGGGGAGGTGTCCCTGTTAACCACTGCTCTGCTTTGCCTTCCAGCACAGCTACCGGGAGGTGGGGATCCTGCTGCTCTACCTGGCCGTGGGGGTCTCTGTCTTCTCTGGCGTGGCCTACACTGCTGAGAAGGAGGAAGATGTTGGCTTTGACACCATCCCAGCGTGCTGGTGGTGGGGCACGGTCAGCATGACCACGGTGGGCTATGGTGACGTGGTGCCTGTCACCGTGGCGGGCAAGCTGGCTGCCTCGGGCTGCATCCTGGGGGGCATCCTCGTGGTGGCACTGCCTATCACCATCATCTTCAACAAGTTCTCCCACTTCTACCGCAAGCAGAAGGCTCTGGAGGCAGCTGTGAGGGACAGTGGGAAGAAAATCCCCAAGGATGTGGAGAGCAGCTGCAGCCAGGACCGAGACTCAGAGACTCTAAGTGAGACTTCCCTGGGCAGAGGCAGCCCTGACCACCGTGGCATGACCCCCGATGCCCACCTCAGGCCCTGACCCCATGGCACCAGGGCACAGATGGGACTCACTCAGGGCATGACTGTGGCAACAGGACACGGTGGAGGAGCCAGGCTCTCCCTGCCTCACACAGCACCTGGCATCAATCCCCCAGTGCAGAACAGGAGGGTCTGGAGGAGCTGCCCAGTGGGTGCCAGCTGCTTCCAGCCCCTGGGAAGCAGCATCTGGATCTTACTGGATGTGTCTCAGCCTTCATCCAGTGATGGTGGCCCTGGTCCTCTGTGGCTGCCAATGGAGGCTGCAGCACAGGATGTGCCCCTGCAGAAAGGGAGTGAGACAAAGAAGTGCAAGTTCCCCCTGACCAGGCACTGCCCTGGCTGTGTGGAGAGGACTTTCCTCTGCCCTGAGGTTCTGTGCTGCCCAAGGTGAGACTGAATAGCTTGAGGGTGAGGCAGCCACTGACCAGGCTGTCCCTGCAGGTTCTGTGCCAGGTTGGTATCAACTCCAGCCCCAACCTCATCCTACCCACAGCTAGAAACAGCCTCCAAAGGCTCAACTGCCTCACCACTTGTGGGGAGAAAGGGGGGGTGGCAATGAATCTGTATGGGAAGGGAGGTGGTGTCCAGCTCAGGCCCTGCAATGGGATCAACTGGACCTCAGCTTTCACTGCAGCTGGGTTTTAACTGGTGTCCTGCCCTGGGGCCCCCAGGGATGATGAGCTGTGCTGGGAGCATGGCACAGCTGGGAGCACTGTCTGTGAAGTGGGTACATGAGGCAAATGGATGCTGTCCTCTGAGGCAGGAGCAGGCAGTGGGGATAAGGCTTGGGGAGGACTCAGAGGCCACCCTGGTGGAGCTCTTTCCCCAAGCCCTTGGCTCCTTGGGCATTTGTTTTGGAGGAGCAGCTGCTCTCTGTGCCTGCTGGCATCCAGCCTCCCGGGCAGAGAGGGGACAAAGTCCCTGCAAAGGGCCACCAGGGAGCAGACAAGGGGGGACAATTCTGGGCACAGAGAAGCTGTCTCTGCCATTGCTGTATGCTTGTGATTCTCACTGTAGGAACAGCTGCCAGGCAGGGGCTGTGGCAGCTCTCAGTGGGGTGGAGGAGGTGGCCCAAACCAGCTGGGTTCGAGCTGGTCCCCATCACAGCTTCCACAACTGCTGTCTCACCCCTCCTTGCCTTGGGACCAGACTGTATGGAGGTGGTGGCACTGCCCCAGGCATCCCCTCTGTGCCTGCAGGGAGCTGAGCTCCCTGGGTACCAATGCACCTCTCTTCCCTTTGCAGGGAGGGAGCAAGCCCATGTCCACAGAACAGCTGGGGCCAGAGGATCTCACACTGCTCCTCACCACCACCTCCTCTGAGTGCCTCAGAGCTGGGCAGGGAGGTGTGCTCAGAGCCCCCAGCCCCTTTCCTGCCTGGATCCCCCCACCCAGCTGAGCATGTTCAGGGCTGCTTCCAGCACAGCATTAACTCCCTGCAGAGTCTTACCTTGTCTTCCCCCATTCTCTGGCAGTCGTGCAGCTCCTTCCTGCACAGAGGAATGCACCTAGCAATGCATTAGCAGGAGAAATGTGCCCCCTGCAACCACTCAATCGGCTGAAAAAAAAATCCGTTGGTGGCTGCAGGATGGCTTCAGGCACCTGGATCCTGGTGCTTGTCACCAGCTGTCCTGGATGGCTTTCAACACAGCTGCAGCTGCCTGTGGTCATCTCGGGGAAGAAAGGACAGCTCCAGCCCAGTGGGACCCAGGGAGAGGTCCCCAAGGAACAGTGCTGTGGGGTGGGGGTGGTGGGGGTGTGCTCATGCTCCTGGCATGACCAAGTCTTCCAGTATGGATAGTTTGTGCTTTGCTCTGTGTTCAGGCTCACTGTGAGCTGGGACTTGTGAGCTCCATCCCCTGCTCCAACCAGCCCCCTCTGCACTGTTACTTGAGTGAAAGGGAGGAGTTCCTCCTTCTGTCCATAAATATTCCAGTAGCAAGATGTGAAGCCTGAATTACATGTACTAATTATAAAAGGCATTATGCAAATAATTAACAAAGCATGTAAATTAGTTTTCTATCTATGCATGGGATGCATACTGTATATTTTATTAAAGACTGAAGTGACCTGCTCTGGAGGCTGCTTTTCTGTTCTCGAGCTCCTGCAGCCTTCCAGCTGAGCTGGAGCTGGGTCAGGGGGTGTAAGCAGCCCCCGGGGAGCAGGAGCAGCTGGACTGCTCCTGGAGTGTCTGCAGGTCTGGAACTGAATGGTTTGGGTTGGAAAAGGCCTGACAGGTCATCAAGGCCAACTCAGCACTTGCAGGTCACCACTAAACCATGTCCCTCAGCACCACAGCTACATGGCTTTAAAATCCCTGCAGCAATGGGGACCTGGGCAGCCTCTTTTAGGGCTTGGCAACCATTCTGGGGACTATTGACAAGGTCTTGTAAAGGCAGGACAAGGGGTAAGGGGTTTAAACTGGCAGAGGGGAGATTGAAAGTGGATGTTAGGAGGAAGTTGTTTGCAGTGAGGGTGGTGAGACACTGGCACAGGTTGGCCAGGGAGGCTGTGGCTGCTCCCTCCCTGGAGGTGTTCAGGACCAGGCTGGAAGAGGCCTCAATTGACCTGTTCCAGTGGGAGGTGTCCCTGACTATGGCACAGGGGTGTTGGAACTGGCTGAGCTTTGAACTCCCTTCCAACCTAAACCATTCTGTGATTCTATGTGATAGGAGGGTAGGGTTAAAAATAAAAGTCAATCTTTAGTCTTTTTATTGGAGAGCTTTTCCATTAAAAAAAAAAAAAATAATCCACCTGCTGGTAATGTTCCCCAAAAGCTTCCCTAACTTGGGGGTGTAAAGCAAGGCAGAACCCCCAGTGCAGGGGCTGGTGCTAGAGAGCTCCAGGCTTGGGTTTGGGAAAGCCATGAAAGACATCTCCTCACTTTAGCCTCCTGCTCTCATCAGGATTTGTATGGCCATGAGTAACTGCACCAGGCAAATCCTCCCACTGCTGTGCAGGCAGAGCTAGCAGCAGAGCTTGTGTTCTGCAGAGCAGGGAAGAGCTGGGTGGAGGAAGGTGCCCAGCATCAGAGGAGTGGGTGAGGACAGCCCACGAGCACATCAGCAAGGCAGTGATGCACACCATGGGTTGCCAGGACTGGTCTAACTACTGCTGAGGCAAGGAGGAATTCCTCTTCTTCTGCTAATGCCTACTCAGTTCTCCTGAGGGTGACTGCACTTCCACTTGGTAAAACAACCAAACATTTTATCAGGTTCTATTTCTACAAAGGCTTCTCTCCACACTCACAAAATGATGGATGAAAGAGCAGCTCTTCCACCTCCAAAAAATTGGAGTGACCTTATTGAGCTATTTCATGCAGCTAAGAATTAGACAGCTCTGCTCAAAGAGACAAAGCAAACTTCCTTATTTCTGTTTAGAAGTTGTTTGCCTTTGCCAGCTTTCAGATGCAAGACTACCCTGAGCCTGAGCACTTGGCTGGTTACTGGAAAACTGGCAGGATTGAAAGGGCTGCACTGTAGGAAGGGAAGACTCCTTGCTGGCAGAGTTTCTGAGAGTCTCCTGCTCAGGGGCTCCTCCAGCCCTGCTGATCTCAGCAGAGCTCAGCGAGTCGGGAGGCAGAGCTGACTGCTTGAGCAGGTGTCTGTTAAATCAGTGTCACTTGGAACTCCTTGTTTGATGAGCTGCACATGAGGACTAGCAAAGAGTGCTGGAACTCACTTCTTTTTGAAAAAGGCATGCTAAAACACTTTCTCCTGGTGCTAAGAAAGCCCCAAGGGCTGCATATGCTCATGGATTCACTCCAGCCTTTTCCTGAACCACAGCTATCAACTATGCTGAAGGAAGCACAAGAACTCAGGGCTTTCCCTCTAACCACTCTTGGAGATAGTTAAACAAATAGCCTCAAAGGTGTGGAATTAGCTAACCACAACCATCTAGGCAGGCCAGACACTATAGGAAATGAAGACCACAGGCCAGGGGTGCAGAGAAGCACAGCACCAGTGGTGGATGCTCACAGCCAGACACGATCTGGTGAGAGGAGTCCTGCACTTCATTTTCCAGACCATCCCCATTATGGTTCATGAATGACAGTCCAGAGCTCGGGAGCCTCTCAGGTCTGGGGCAAGCTCAGCTGTGCACTGACTGTGCAGAAGCAGGTCTGCAAGAAGCTGCTTTGCTGCTGTGATCACTCTGGATAGGATTCAGGGACTCTGGGCTCCCTCCACTTCCAGCGCTGCATTCATCTTAACAGCAGCAACCTAGAGGCTGCTAGCAACCTAGAGCACAGAACAGGCTGTGCCTTGTAGATGGAACTGAATTGGTTTGAAGTCTTTAATCAAGTTTGCCATCTTCCTGGACTCTTAAATTAAAGGACAATTAAGTCACTTTCAGACTGGAAAGAGCTGATGAGCATTTCCTGATCTGACTAAAAATTCCCCAGAGTGATTAGTGCAATGAAAAGTTGTCATCTCTCAAGGCAGGGCTGTCAGCACTCAAAGAGTTTATCTGAAGCAACACTCAGGCTCTTTTGGCCTGTGGACTAGAGGAAATGGGACAGAGTGAGGGTGTAGGGAAGAGTAGCAGGGCACAAATGACACTGCTAGAGCAATGCCTCTACCTTAGTGCTGATGATTGTTACAGGGCAGGAAGAACTGCTGGAGCTGTGGGCTTCGTGGAAAGTTCCTTTTCCCCCACAGTGGAGAAAAACCTGGCTAAACATCAGCCCCAGCTCCTGGCAGTGTTGATTTTGTTAGCTATATGCAATCAACTCCAACTCTCCATGAATACCTGACAGCAGGCTGCAGTGAGGTGTGTGTTGGCCTCTTCTGCCAAGCAACCAGCGACAGGATGAGAGGAAAAGGCTGCCCAGGGAGGTGGTGGAGTCACCATCCCTGCAGGTGTCCAAGAAATGTGTGGACGTGGCACTTGGGGACATGGTTTAGTGTCCGTGGTGGTGTCAGGTTGGCAGTTGGACTTGATGATCTTAGAAGGTTTTTCCAACCCTAAGGATTCTGTGATTTGAGGGTGACTGCTGGAATGCCATGACCCCAGCATGCAGGCAGTGCATGTGAACGGTACAGCTGCACTGGGAGCTCAGCCCTGCCCTCATGCTGGGGCTCCACAAGATCTTCATACTGCTCTGAGCACAGGCAGGAGCTCCAGGCTTCCCCCGTTACTAGAAATGCCTGCAGTCCCCCCCACTCCCTCTGATTTTCATGCTCCTTCCTAACATTTAAAAGCTCAGATCTATTTTGCTTCTTCCGGGACTGCTCACCAAAGCTGACTGCTGAATGAATTCTGTCTCTGCTCCAGTTAGTCATCCCTCCAGGACAGATTTAGTAACTGCTCAGGGAAACCACACAGGAGCCAACAGTTCACCATGGCAGGCAGCACCCACTCACTGTCAGCCTCATCTTTTTTTCTGAGAAAGCTGAAAGTGCAGCAAGCAAGGCAGAACGGGGCCAGGCCAGCCTCCAGCCTCCCCTCCACGGCAGGGAGGTGGATCCATCGATGGCCACCCAGTCCCAAACCTGTCTGCAACGTGAAGAGCAAGTGCCTAGAGCAGAGCTCACCCTCCCTGTCTGCCAGAGCACCCCTGGGGGCAAAGGGACCTCCTGTGTGCTGCAGCAGCTCCAGGCTGCCCACACTCCTGCTGTGAGGAGAGCACCAGAGCATCTACCATGTGTCCTTCTGAGCTCCAGTGGGCTGGCAGCACATGGACCTGCCCTGGGAAGCAACCTGCAGAGCTACAGAACTGCCCTGGGAAGCAACCTGCAGAGCTACAGAACTGCCTGTTCACAAACTGCCTCTGACACCTATGCTGCTGCTGTTTGTTAAAGCCTGTGTGCTCCCCACTGACCTCTGCCCAACGCTGGGTGGCTAGAGGCAGGCCAGGTTAAAACTTGTCCTGGTAAGCACTAGCACACACCAGGGTGTCCTAACACATAAATATGAGTCACACCACTGATGCCTTTGGGTAAGGGCAGTTTATTTGTCCCTTTGAAGGAATAAGGCAAGGTACTCGAGAAAGATCAACCAAAACCCTCCTGTATCAAACTCAGAGCAATGCAATAAAAGTTACTGTTCCATACATATACAAACTAAGGACCCAACACTATTATATACAAACTGCCAGATCTTACAAAAGAGCATTTCAAGCCTTTCCAAGCATTTCTGCACTTTTATGCCAGTGTTGCTCATTTCTTTGTTACCAGAAAAAAAAAACAAACCAACCAAAAACGTTAAAGCTACAAACTTCACATTTTTAAGTCTTGCAGGACTGACTTTAACATCAGTATGTCTGGGCTTTAGAAGCAAAGAGAATGGTTTGTGTCCAGAACACTTTCAGCAATGCAGATGGACCCATGGAGCCCATGAAGGCAGCTGCACAATTAAACAAACTTTTTTTTTTTTTTTTGTTCCACCTTAAGGGAACAAAAAAGGGAATTATTTTCTCTAGCAGACTGAAAAAAATCAGTGAAGCAGAAAATAATTCCCCTGCATTCGAGCTCCAAGTGAGAGAAACATCAGCAAGTCTCTGCCACTGCAAGCATTTAAGAAAGGTTCAAAGACAGTTAAGCCACTGGACCAGTTTTACCTATTTTGGTTCATTTGCTCTATTTTAAGACAATCAGATCAGCAAAGAGGAGGATTTCAAGAGTGCTTACATTCAGCTACAGCAGTCACAGGTTGCATATTCTGTAACAGACACCACTCTGTGGTGTTTCACCTAAAACTTGGGTTTCTAATGCCCTCCAATCACTAGAGAGTTACCTACACAGTGCAGAGGTAAAATCTGCTCAGTCCACACCACACACAAGCAGTGCACAGTTGACCACGTCACATATCCACATCTCTGTCACACCAGAGGTGCTAGGCCAGACCCACCCAAGATCCAACACCTGACTGGAGAACTCCTTTCTAAGCAGGGGGAGTTTCTTTGATGCAAAGGAGGCTCATGAGTATTGCTCATAATAAACACATTTATGGCAAAAGGTATTGCACAGATTGCAGATGAGCACTGCACGAGCCCTGGTGTTCACTCAGCACTTCAACCAGACCTCATTAGAGAGTCCAGACTAAGGGATTTTAACTCCATGACAGCAATACAGCCTTCAATTACTCAGTTTTCCCAATTTCAAACTTTCCTAATACTTGAGACTTTCTAAGAGCTGCTTATCCCAGTTCAAACTCTTAGTTTAGCATCCCAGGGATGGTGCTCACTGTCTGCCTCTCCCTAGGGAGAGCTGTTGTGTTCATCTCCAAACAGTGGCACCCACATTCTGCATCGGAGACAAAGTGATGCAACCTGAGCCGCCAAGGGGTAACAATGGCTTGGTTCCTCTCACAGCAAGGGAGCACATCTGTAAGTGGCAGCCAAGAGCTTGCTCCAAGGAGAATCAAGAGCCTCTGGAGGCATGAAATGAACACCTCTCTAGCAGCATTTGACTCAGGAGGCTCTGTTTTTTAGTTTAATTACCTGGGTGGTGTACCAAGGGCTGTTTTGGAAGGGTGAGATGGAAACTGGTCCCTCTACCAGAGCAAAGCAGAAATAAATTGGTACAAATACTTGCTGTGTCCAAACCTTTCATCATCCCAGACTGCACATCTCTGCTGTCACAGCCCAGTGGGCAGAGGCATCACTCTCTGCCCTGCACTAGGCCCTTTGCTGCTTGTTTTATCCTCCACTCTGCAGGTGTGAGTTAATTGCACCATCCTTATGGTGATTGTACACGCTGGGGACTTTCTGCTGATTGAGTTACTGTGGGCAGGAAATGTAAAGGAAGAACACAGGAGGATCCAGAGGAACTGGAATTGAGAGGACTGAATCTCTCCAGACATCAGCAATTGCCTTCTCATTCAGATTAACTCTGCCTTTGCTCCCCCACCATAAATGCCTATCTTTGATAATTCAACCAAGTCTTTACTTTCAGCCCAACTTTTTTTGGATGTGCTAAACCTTGTGGCAATCTGAAGGACTGTGGAATGAAGCCTTTCTTCAAGCATCTACAGACCTAAAGCTGAAATGAAACCTACAAAACATTTCACAAACTGTGGAGATTAAGACCTCACAGACACAGCAGAAGTACCTAATTCCTGAGAGAGGTACACACAAATCCCACCCATTCAAATACTCTTTCCTTTTCCCAGCACTCCACTGTTGGCAGGGTCTCCCTGAAGGACACTTCCAGACAATCAACAGATCACTCCAACAGATCACCAACTGGTTCTTAAGTCAGTGTGAATTTTCAATCACAGAGTGTCATTTCTGATGGAGACACGACGTGTTTTATCTACACAGAGTGACTCAGAAAGCACGCAGAGAGGGGAACAACACTGAGGTCTTCAAACCACACTTGCTTAAAGCAGATGGTGTAAGGCATGGGGCTCATTACAGGCTTTGTGAAAATAAAAAAGAGATTTAAGTTTCTTTCAAAAGGCTGGAACAGTTTGTAGATGTTTTCACCTCCTCTCTTCAGTGACCTAAAACTTAGCAGTACCTTAACAGATACAGTTAACAGCTTGAGACTGAGTCTGTGTGTCCAGCAAGCCCAAATCCCACAAGAGAGGCAGCTGCTAAACACCACTCTGCATATTAAACTCACCCAAAAACACAGACTGCTGCAAGTGCAGCTGAAAAGAGAGCAAGCCAGCCTTCCCTACCCTACTTCTACCTGCTCCTTGCATTTAAAAACAATTCCCCTAAACCCAGCAACAAAACTCCTTTAAATCCGCGTCTGACGTCAGAAGACACCATCAGGACTCTCCACTTCATTGGCATTCCTGAGCTCACGAAGGTGCTGTGGAAATAAAAACAAAGGAGCAGAAGTTTTGCCCTCTATTTTGCTAGCGTATTTCAGTGGGAACCAATCTGTTCAGTAGTCACAGGAGCAAGGAGCTGATTGTTTGAGGGTGGAAGAAGGTTCCGCCAGCGGCTCAGAAGTTCTGCTGTCGCCGCTTCTTGGCCTCGATGGCATCGAGGATTGGCTGCCGCTTGGACTGGTACTTCTGCCGGATTTCTTCTATCTCCTGCTCCATCATGGGGTCCAGGGCTGAAAGCCTCCTCTGAAGTTCCTCCACATTCCAAGTCTTTAGCTAACAGGGAGACAAAAGGAGAACTTTCTGTGAACGAACAAAGTGTGGCCTGGGACAGCCTGGACTGCCCATGGCTGCCTGGACATGGCTTTGTGTAATGTTCTACAATCATAACCTGCGGAACAGACAAGATTGTAGGATAGTGTTAAAAAACATGGACACCATAAGAACTTCAAACGTTCACCCGAGCACCAGTCCTTTTCCCAGCCAAGACCACAAAACCAGCAGCAAGACACAAGAGAGGCTGTTTTACAGTCACTGCAGCAGGATGGGAGTGACTGTTTGTAGCAGCTGCCATCAGCGGCCACCTGCTGCGGATACTAAGAACATGCAGAATAATCTGGGGGCTTTGTGAGCAGTGAAGCCTCAGTTTTCAGACACTCAGCAAATGCTGTAACTGAGTGACTTATCTTCACGTCACTGGAACGCAAGCAATGCTGCTGTCCTGATTTAGCTGCTCATTAGTCAGCTGCTGTGGTTGTTCTTCCAGCTAGAGTGAGGTACTTGCTGCCTATTGCCAGCAACAACAGAGTCATGGCTGTTTGCATCAGTGCTTACAACATATCATACAATCATAGGATCAGCCAGGTTGGAAGAGAGCTCCAAGCTCATCCAGTCCAAGCTATCCCCCAGCCCTATGCAATCAACCAGGCCATGGCACTTAGTGCCCCATCCAGGCTTTGCTTCAATACCTCCAGGGACAGTGACTCCACCACCCCCCAGGCAGCCCATTCCAATGCCAATTGTGAAGAACTTCTGTGCAGAACTTCCTCCTAAGACCCAGCCTATACCTCCCCTGGCACAACTTGAGACTTTATCCCCTCCTTCTGTTGCTGGTTGCCTGGGAGGAAGAGACTGATCCACACCTGGCTACAACCTCTCTTCAGGTAGTTATAGACAGCATTGATGTCACCCCTGTTCTATCACTATTTACCTGTGAGAAGACACCAGCAGCAGCCTCTCCACAGCCTCCTTTCAGATAGCTGTAGAAGGGGAGGTTGGATTTAACAGTCTTCAGAAGCCCTTTCTAGCTCCTACCATACTGGGATTCTGCAAAGCTCATCCTAGGGTAGGATATGTAAATGCTAAAGTAGGGAAATCCTGATCTTTCCTCCCGAACTGGAAGAGATGCCAGTCCCCAAATGACAAAGGCATCTGCTAGCTGATTCCTCACATGGTCTTTTAAAATCTTTTAGCACATTCTGCTACATAAGGTGTTTCCTAGTTGCAGCTACAGGATGATGAATCCACTTTAATAATGCAGGCACACATGAAACAAAACCTTTCTTGCAAGGGAACACAGGCTTTCGGCCCCTCCAAGCAGGCAACTCTTCATTAGCAAGACAAAGCACTTCCTGCACAAAGATATACATTATTTATATGCATTAATGCAACTGCACCAGACAGCAGTTTAACTTGATGCATGGCATCAGTTGCCTTTTCACACTAATTTATTATGGAGCTGGTAATCGTTCAACAGTGTTCCCCTTCCTCACAGTCCAGGGAATCGAGCAGTCAAAGAAAAAAAACCCCAAAATACAAAAAAACCCCACAAAACCCCACCCAAAACCAACCAACCCACAAACAAAAAAACCCACACACACAAAAAAAAAAAACCAAAAAAAAAACAAGGGAAGAAAATATTAATTCAATTACTGAGCACAAGGATGAAGCACAAAGAGCTACATCAGAGCAAACGGCTGCCAGCTCTCTCCGGGTGCCCAGTGCCAGACTGCTCAAAGACAGTTTAGGAACAAACCTAAAACACCTTGTTCGTGGCTTAAGCCAACTATTGGACGTCAGAACAGGCCCATGGATGCCCTTTGAGTCTTCTCCACCACCCTCCCAAACTGCTGGGTGCTGCTTGCGGCCAGACACAAAGCGCCGGAGTTGGTGGACCTGGAGGCAAATCAGATTTATAGTGCAAGTCTCTCCAGATCCCAAGAATGTGGCAGTAAGAAGAAAAAATTGCCCTATCGATGTTCTTGAATGCATCATGGGACACCCTCTGTGGACACACAAAGTCTTTCTGTTACCTCCAAGCTACTGGGAACCAAGGGACGCAATGGCTCCAGCAATGGCTGGGATGGTGTCTGCCAGGACAGATGGCCAACAGGACAGATGACCAACAGGACAGAGGACACCACCACAGCCATGTCTGGAGTGGGCAAAAGCCTACAGATGCATATTAACATGAGCTAACTAGGAAGTGGGCTGCCTGCAGAGACGTGTGATGTGCACCAAAGGAGTTCCTGCAGGAGCCTGCTGGCAGGTTAAATGGGAGAAGGCAGCAAGGCATGCAGTGCAGGAAGCTAAGAGCACAGAAACCCTTCCTGTGCACGAGGCTGTGTGTCAATGAGGGTGAGCTAATTACAGAGTCTTCATCTGGAACAGCATCAGCGTGGCTGTGAATGCCATCACACTTCTGGAAGAGGCAGAAAAGTCAAAGGGCAATGCTAGTAAAAGGTCTAGAACATAACTGCTCACCACAGATGAGCTGAAGCAAGGCTGACAGCACCCAAGTGCTAATGAAAGCCAAGAGCCCATGCCCAGCCCTCTGCTCCCACTGCCATCATAAGCCCTGGGACCTGGGCTGAGTTGTCACCAAGTTTGGTCTTCCCTTTGCACATTCATCTTCCAAAAGGAACAGAAAGAACTTAGAATGTGGTGGCCTCTGTTTCCCTTTGCTGGGTGGCTTTTCATTGTAAGCCAATGCCACAGACAGACCTGCTCCCAGAAATGAAGTTTTTAAACTCCACCCTATCTGTCTCTGCAGTGGCAGACTCCTGGGATTCTGACATGCCTCTCTTAGAGAAATGCCAGAAGCAAAATAAGAAAAGAAGGACAAGGACAGAGCATTTCATGACAGTCTGTTACTAAGGGTAAAGTCTCAGCACTGAAGAGCTGCAATTAGAGCTGGTTTTAGCCACTGGCTCAGTCCCATTGCTCTCCTCACCTGTCCTCAGCAATCCCTCTGCTGTTTGGAGTCTCAGTGTCTTTATAAAAGCCATCTATTTTCGTTCCCAGTGATCAAATAGCCAAGACAAACTTTTCAAGGGAAGAATCTCATTTCAAATGCAAAGGCTGATGTAAAATGCTTGTTCTAAGGTGGGTCAAACCCATCTATCAACAGAGAGAGGTGGCAGCACAGTGAAGCAGCTCTCCTATGAGGACAGGCTGAGAGAGTTGGGGCTCTGAAGCCTGGAGAAGAGAAGGCTTCCAGGAGACCTTGGAGTGGCCTTCCAGTATTTGAAGGGGGCTACAGGAAGGCTGGGGAGGGACTATTGACAAGGGCTGGTAGTGACAGAATAAGGAGGAATGGGTTTGAACTGGAAGAGGAGAGTTGGACTGGATGTTAAGAGGAAGTTCTTTGCAGTGAGAGTGATGAGACACTGGCACAGGTTGCCCTGTGGGAGGTTATGGCTGCTCCCTCCCTGGAGGTGTTCAAGGCCAGATTGGATGAGGCCTTGAGTGACCTGTTCTAGTGGGAGGTGTCCCTGCCTATGGCAAGCAGCCACAACCTCCCTGAGCAGAGCTGCTGCAGCCCTCTGAGCATCTTTGTGGCCTCCTCTGGACTGGCTCCAACAGTTCCATGTCCTTCTTGTGCTGAGGGCTCCAGAGCTGTACCNCCCTCCCTGGAGGTGTTCAAGGCCAGATTGGATGAGGCCTTGAGTGACCTGTTCTAGTGGGAGGTGTCCCTGCCTATGGCAAGCAGCCACAACCTCCCTGAGCAGAGCTGCTGCAGCCCTCTGAGCATCTTTGTGGCCTCCTCTGGACTGGCTCCAACAGTTCCATGTCCTTCTTGTGCTGAGGGCTCCAGAGCTGTACCCAGTACTCGATGTGGCCCTGGTCACCCTGATCTAGTCGGATCTGTCCCTGCTGACTGCAGGGGTTGGACACAATCATTGAGGGTCCCTTCCAGTCCAATGCAGTTTGTGAATCTGTAACTGCTCTGCTGAACAATGTTCACCTTGCACTGCTTCTGAGCTGCTGCCCTTTCAGATCAGCATTTCTCAAATAGGGTGGGAAAAATAACTCTTGCATCTGCTACAGCCAGGTTAAGTGTCACTGCAAGATGATATCCTACTGAATGCAGATGAACCTGAGCAGCAAAAAGCAAATAAAGGCTCTCTGCAGAAATGTTAGACACAGCCACAGGTTCAATATTCAAGGGCACCATGGTCTGAAATTTGTACCTCTGCAGTTCTGTCCTGAGCAAGTGGCAGTGCAAAACCTTGCCACAGTGTTCTTAGGCAGATCATGGCACTTTGATGTTTCACACAAGGTCTACTGTAAACCAAAAAAGCCTAGGAAAAAGAATCAAAAACCCAGACAGTGAAAAGTTTCTGAATTAGAAGCTGAAGCAAGTGACTTATCACAGTTCCCTTGGCACTCACAGTCCTGACACTGAAGAACACCCATGTCTGGCCTCCCTACAGCAGGGTCTGTACCTTGACCAGTTTGGCCCTTCAGCAGCACAAGGTCACCACTGACTCAGGCCAGTCTGCACTGCTGACATGAATACGATGTTGAGCAATCCCCAGGTCACTTCAGCTCTCATTCTTACTTGCTCCCCTACAAAAACGCTGCCAGCAAAATCCTCTTGCTGCATGAATTACGAGCACCAAAGAGAGCTGAGCTGTTTCCCCAGCAGCTTTCACACATCTCTCCTCTAACAAAGACTTTCCACAGAGCACTAATTCACTGGCTGCACAGGAATCAAAAAATACCACCTTGGGACGTGTGAAAGACACGTTCCTCTTGCAACTTGCTTTCTAGTGGCTGACACTGAAATTGATCCCCAGATTTTGCACAAAGCCACATTTCTTTGCAACATTTCAGGCTAGCTTGGCTTTGTTTGTAAATGCTGCCTCAGGAGCTTATGTCAAACAGGAACCCTCCAGGGAGGATGTGGTTGTGCTCAGACCATACCTGTCCTCTGGACAAAGAGACTCCTAAGATGGGGTTTATTCCTCACAGTCTAAGTACTTGAGCAGTTTGCAGGAGGAGGAGAGTTTCAAGTCTTGATACTAGAGCAAACTCTACAAATAAACGAGGATGTAGTTCTCCCTTGCTTAGCCCCCAGTCATACCCCTCTGCCATGACTTCCACGAGCCTGAACACTTCCACAGGCTCAGAGTATCCTCTGAACATCCTCCCACCTTTACCACCAACAGCCTGGGGCTCATTCAAAAGGAAACACTCAGCTGCAGCAACCCATCTGCCTTTCACCCAAATATTCCAGGTGGCATTTACTGCTCAACACAACGATGTCAAACTTCTAAGTTTTAAATAGCCTTAGAAAAAAACTGGCTTCAGCAATTATCACTTCATAAGGGGCAGTGGGAGTTTGAAGACTAAAATACAGAAGTAATAAAATTGCAGCTTCCCACACTAGGCAGGAAAATAAATTCTTGGTGGAAAAGCTGTAAGCTAGATGGGAACTAAAGAAAACACCAATTAATTGTCTATTTAGCATAGCTTTTATTGTTACATCTTCCCCTTCTGCCTAGTTTTACGCTGCAATCTAACAGTTCTTGACTGCATGCCCAGATATGAAAGCCCCCTAGAGACACTCAAGACAGCTTGAATCACATCAGCAGGGAGCAGGAGTCCTCACTTGCTTGTGAGTATCTGGACAGGCAAAATCTCAGCGTGGCTGGAGAAGGGTTTTACCCAAACCTCTTCATCCAAGCTACACTAAACATTAAAGGCCAAGTAGGAATTTGCTGCTGGAGGTAATGGAAAAATATTGCCACTGTAATACAGCAGCAACAGGCTACTGTGAAACAAACAAACCAAAACCAAAATGTCCAGCTGGGACTACAACTTCCATGGAAGCATGTCAGAGTCCTTCACAGGAGACTACTGATGCTCACACTCCACATCAGAAGTGGCTGTGTGCCAGCAGAAAAGAATTCCTGCATTTAGTCTATGAAGTGTTCAGATCCTCTTTGGGAAGGGAGGCTCTTCCTGGAAGAGACTAAAGTCTTGCTTCACTTGACCTTGGCTGTCAGCAATGCTATCAAGACGCTTCCCTTCTGATAAAAGCAAGGACACACTCGTACATTCTCTCCAGGATCCTGCAGATCAGTCCAACATGTACCCACCTCAACTCCTGAGCTTCTACCATCTCCTCAAGCAGGGATTTATTTCTGGGAGGCAATCACCCACCGGATAGCACTTGCTGCAGCTATTTGTGGCAACCACCTTGGAGTGTAATTCAGCCTGCAGCATGAGAGAGTGCATGGGTGCACGGGAAGAGCACGAGCCATGGAGAGGTGTCAGATCTCCTGGGTTCATGAATGTGAGCTCTGACACATCTATCAGCTGGGATTATTCTGGGATTAGCCTTCTGTAGCTTCAAGGACTGGCTAAACAAGCCATCAATTAAATGCTCCTATCAAATACACTCCAAGGGAACAGATTACTGAATAGTACTATACCCTTTTTTTTTGCAACAGCAAAAAAAGCATTCCACTTCTCTGGCCAAAATGAAATGCAGAGGGTGATTTTTCACTCCAGGTCCTGCAAACGGTGACATAAATTGGTGCTGGAACAGTGTGCCATTGCTTCCCCTTAGCATTTTTTCCTGAAATGCTGGCTCCATACCATTTGGCAGGCCTTCAATCACTGATCTGAAAATGAAGTGCCCTGTTCTCATCTCTGCAGAAGGAGGTCTGGCTGTCACGGATCAGCAGGCATTAACTATTCACTCTCCATAAGCTGTCCACCACAAGGGACACAACAATCTGACAACCTACAGGCACTGACCACCCTCTGTTCAACATGACTGCAGCACAGGAGGTTCCAGCTCAACACGAGGGGGAATTTCTTTACTGTAAGGGTCCCAGGGCACTGGCACAGGCTGCCCAGAGAGGTTGTGGAGTCTCAATCTCTGGAGCTTTTCGAAGCCTGTCTGGATGTGTTCCTCTGTGACATGAGCTAGGTTATGATCCTGCTCTGGCAGGGGGGTTGGACTCGATGATCTCTTTGGGTCCCTTCCAACCCTTGACATCCTGTGATGCTGTGATGACTGGCAGGTCCCTACAACTTCACCAACCTGTCTGGAAGCCATGCTGTAGAGGGGCTGCAGTAAATCAGAACAAGCCCAGTACCTACACAAGCACCAATTAGCTTGATTTCCCCCCCTCTTTTAGCATGAGTATGTCAGGAAGGTTCCTCACTGTTGTGAAAGCAAGGGATGAAATGCACTCACTGTGGGATTTCATGCAAGATTAAAAACACAGATATTAATCTTTCAAAGGATTTGAAAAACAAGTCTCAGCTGCACAGGCCTCTGCTTTTAATGCATCTTAATTATTTAGGCAATGCTCTAGCAAAACACATCCCAGGCTGCAGCTTCCAGCACATGGCAAACCAACACAGCAGCTACAACCTCCCAAAGCCAAGTGTAGAGGATCCATGCTACAGGGCACATCTGGAGAAAGCTGTTGTCAGACCTCCTCATTTGGGCAGTAGATGATTTCCTACGAAGAATTAACACTAAACTTTCAGTAGATCATGAGGCTGAGTCAGCTTAAGGCACAGTGCAAGTCAAGCAGTTGAAATGGTTAAATGAGTACAATCACATCATCACCTTTTGTGATGGGAGCTAGAAAGTACTGCCATAAAATTCTCTCAGAGCAGGCTCAGGCCTCCTCAGGTGACAAGGCAAGGCTCAACTTTGCTTTCACAAGTGTGGCTACTGAAAGTGAAACACCTTCCTGCTACACTGCCTGTCAGGATCTGGGTCATTTTTTTCTAGAGAGCTCTGCTTTTTCATTTAAAATAAAGTTCATCACCCCAGACCAGCACATCCATACCATGCCTGCAGAGCTACTGGCAGGCAATGTGTGCCAGTCTCCCTGTCAGACACACCAGGAAGACCATGTCTGAGCTGGAAACTTCCCTGTCTCCTGCATCTGCAGCAAAGACAACTGCCAAGACCTCTCCTTCCAGCTTAGCAAGGCTTCTATCCAGCTGCCACAGGATCACAGTTTGATGTGCTTCTTGGGAAGCTGTCCCTGCACCAGCAGCACTGACTGATGGACTTCCACCCACCAGTGGCTGCCGAGGTTGCTGCTCATCTCTAGCAAGAACTGCCACAGTTCTATTACTCAGCTTCCTCTTCTGTCAGGCTGTAGATATGCAGCACTGGACCCTGCTGCTCTGGCCAGGACCATCCTCAAGCATACTTCCAGCAGCTAAATCCTGTGACCACTATGAAAAAGACATAACTACAGCTTCAGGCACATAACTGCTCCTTCAGCAGCTAAGAAGCATCTTTGCTTTGCTTTCTCACTCTCCCCACGGTTTAGAAATTTCCCTCCATTTCTCAAGAGCCTGTGAGACCCAGGGGGAAGCTTTGCTGTCAGTAACATGACAAAAACCCCCCCAAACAGAAACCTATTTCAAAGAACTACAGCAAACACCCAAATCTCCCTGGCTACTCTGGCTACCCAGGCACAACCACGCAGCAGTTGTGCAGAGCTGCCACCAGCAGAGCAGAGAAGATTTTACTACTGCAGGAGGAACATCAATAACGTTGGCATCCCTGGGCTGCTCTTAGCCAAGAACTGCACTTTATTAATCCTTACTGTAATTCTTAAAAGGCTCAAGAAAGCCTTGTGTTACAGCCAGCACAACCATACAGCCCCTGCACACTGCTCATAGAATCAGCCTGCTTGGAAGAGACCTCCAAGCTCATCCAGTCCAACCTAGCACCCAGCCCTAGCCAATCTACCAGAGCATGGCACCAAGTGCCCCATCCAGGCTCTGCTTCAACACTTTGTTGCCCTTAGTCATACTAAGGAAAAAACTCCTTGCAAAGCTCTGCTCTTTTCCAGGCTGAAGAGCCCCAACCTCTGAGCTCCACGATTACATTTCCTGGTTTAGCTCTAGGTCTAGATCAATTTTAGGTCTAAATAACCTTGTTTACTATCAAAATTATCCTGAGTGCCATGAGCAATCTAAGCAAAGGAAGTGTAAATTTTTGCCTGTTAACTCTGTAGCAATGAACTTCGGGAAGTCCAAACTTGAAAACTGTGTTGGGACTCCCCGCCAAGGGAGGTTGTGGCTGCTCCCTCCCTGGAGCTGTTCAAGGCCAGGTTGGATGAGGCCTTGAGGTACCTGTTCTAGTGGGAGGTGTCCCTGCCTATGGAACAGGGGGGTTGGAACTGGCTGAGCTTTGAGGTCCCTTCTAACCTAACCCAATCTGGGATCCTGTGACTAGTCCAGCAACCACACAGATGAGTTATCACACTGCTTTTCTTCAGCAACTGAAGCAGAAACCAAGCTAAAAGGTCAGGCTGTCCAGGCAAGGGAAAAAAAATAAAAAGAAGAAGAAGAAAAAAAAAAAGGCAAGAAAGAAACATCAGTTGGTTATAGAAAACACTTGCCAGAGATTTGATTACGGGAAAGCACAGCAGTTGGGTTTTTTTCCTTTCTTTAAGTGATTGTGCTTTAATTTTCTTAAGTAAGAATACTAAAATACCTCTGGACATGCTAAAATAAATCACATCCTTGGGCTGTGAAGCACTGGCTAGCTGCACAAATTGACTGTGAAGTACACAGGTGGCCACTGTGGGGTTTTTCCCCTCTTTTTCTTAAATAAAAGCAAGTTATCAGAAAACATTGATCCTTTTACACCAAGTCATCTTTGCTACAAATCTGAGGTCAAACCAAGTTCTGCTAGGAAGGGCACCTGGGTCTGTGACAGAATTTCCCTCCAGTCTGACAAACCCTTTTTCCCTGTCTCTCCCTTGCTCCTGCAGGCTCTACTCACCTGAGTGTTAACAATTAATTGTTTTACTCAGGATCACTTATCCTGAATAAAAGCAGAACTCCTGAAGAAGCAAAACTGAGAACACCTGAAGCAAGGGTACCCTGTTAGCAAAGGCATCTTGGTGCAGTATCACTCAGGGTACCAAAACCATGAAAGACAAATGGAGCTGGCACAGAAAGCACCTAACTAACAGTGTACCAGTATGGGAATAGTCTTCTGTCACTAGTGCCTGAGAGGTTTGCTTAATGGAATATTGGCATCATTAATGTGTCTGAAGCCTTCACACACCTGAATGCAAAACGAAGGCTTAAGACCTGCACTTTCATTTTCTAAGGCTTTAGACATCATCACCCATGGCATTAGGCTAGAGCTGTTTTAAACTATCTTAACAGTTAAGAGAATTAACCTTTTACTCATCTAAAGGTCTTAGTCTCTCCATTTATTTGCAGGTCCAGGATTGTTGCTGCCCAGCTGCTATGTCCAAAAGTGAGGCTTGTTGTCAGCAAACCACAACCCAATGCTGCTCTGCCTCTCCTCCATCTCTGAGGGAAAGAAAGCAATAGCAAAGAAAATGGGAGAGAGAACTTAGAGCTTTCTGAGGGGAGACTGAGCTACAGTTAAAAACCAGGGGTAAGTATTTAATAACTCCTAGACAAATATTTTTGTGAAAGAGCCCCCCAGTGAACCATCTCTGCAGGATCCACGTCAGATGAACCTGCACACCTCACTGCACAAGGTTTTGCCAGATGGTCACTCTTTGTAACAATCCTGCATGATGGTCAGTCACAAAACAAGAAGGAATTGAGGATTCCATTGCTGAGTAACATTCCTGATAGACTCTATCAGTATTTGCATATTAGGCTACTCTTTCTCCCTCCTTCTTGAAGGTCAAAACTTGGGGTTTGAAGCTGTTTGGTCCCCAAGGTGACTGAAATCAAAGCTGAGGCCAACCTCCCAGGACATCCTGGATGTTAGAAGCAGTTGTGGCCAGCTGCAGTCTCCATTACTTTCTCTATCTGAGCAAGACCTCAAACATGTCTCACTTGTGATTAAACTCCCCACTGCCAAGTCTCCTGGTGAGGTAAAGCAGGGACACAACTCAGTAATTACAGGTACCAAATAACACTATCAACAATCAACATTTAGCTTTTCCTACAGGATTTATAGCAACACAAGAGAATCAGAGAATCAGGCAGGTTGGAAGGGAGCTCCAAGCTCATCCAGTCCAACCTATCACCCAGCCCCAGCCAATCAACCAGACCATGGCACCAAGTGCCTCATGCAGACTTCTCTTCAACACCTCCAGGGATGGGGACTCCACCACCTCCTGGGCAGCCCATCCCAATGCCAATCACTCTCTGTGCAGAACTTCCTCCCAACATCCAGCCTATACCTCTCCTGGCAAACTTGAGACTGTGTCCCCTCATTTTGCTGCTGGTTGCCTGGGAGAAAAGCCCAACCCCACCTAGCCACAACCTCCCTTCAGGTAGCTGTAGTCTGAACACTCTCATGTAAAGTGGATTCCAGGTTACATTATTTCAGTCTCCATTAAGGGCTATGACCTAAGTAATTCGACGCAAACAACTGCAACTCCTTCTACCTCCCACTCACCACAAGCTGCATTTAAAAGCCTTATGTCACAGAAAGCCTGCTGTATACAAAAATACAGCAAAAATGAGATTTTGACAGCAAGCTGCGGCAGTAAGTGCTTTGAAATCAATGTCAGTGTGCACCAAAGTGAAAGCAGGTGGTGAACAATGACCCTGTCACCAAGGGGCAGACAGCAGAAATCTGTTCTCTTCCACAGCAGACCAGAGTCAAGCCACTAAACTACCTTTTCCAATTTCAAATCCTGCTAACAAACTTTAAAATCTTATGTTTTGTTGTTTGTTTGGTTGTTTTTTTTTCCCCTTGTTGTTATAAAAGTTCTGGTCCACTCAATTCAAGAGAGATGTTGAGGTACTGGAATGTGTCCAGAGAAGGGCAACAAAGCTGATGAGGGGTCTGGAGCACAGCCCCAAGAGGAGAGGCTGAGGGAGCTGGGGGGGTGCAGCCTGCACAAGAGGAGGCTCAGGGCAGAGCTCATTGCTCTCTGCAGCTACCAGAGCAGAGTCAAGGGGCAGAATCCCCTCTCTTGCCTTTTGGGCTTCACGAGCACACTGCTGGATCTTGCTGAGCTTCTCCTCAATCAATACACCCAATTCTCTTCAGAGCTTCTCCCAACCCACTCTGCCTCCAGCCTGTTGTCTGTTCTGGACTGCCTGCTGTTGTCAGTTAAAAACACTCCTTTTATTCCAAGCTTGGTTCCTCCTCCCCAACCTGCAAAGAAAACCCCACAAAAAACAGGTGGTCCTAATGGTCCCCCAGGTGCAGGCAAGCCTGGCTGCAGGTCTAGCACAGAGAGGTTCATTTCTCTCCCAACTAGGAACCTGCCCAAGCTCTGTAGGGCCTAGGCAGGGCTATCTATCAGCCATCCCAGAGCTGGCTTTATCTCTCAAACAGAGAAATGTCCTGGCTAATAACTTCACTTCACAATCTAAGTAAGATTATTGAAGAAATCAGTGCCTGAGAAGCAATATTTATTCCTGCTGCTGCTGGGAAAGCAGGAGTTCATGATAGATGAAGGGAAGGAACTTCTGCACAGCAAAATCCCTTAAGATTCAAAGTGTTCGTTTTAGTTTTGGGTAATCAGGAGATTGAAATGAGCTCCACTTTAACCAAAAGGGTTTGGTTGTTTTTTTTTTTTCTTCTAGACAAAACTACACAAATCCAAACACATTTCTGGAACAATCCATCTTCATCACACTAAGGCCAGGGTAACTTTCTCTCTTGGAAAAGAAAGAATGTACTGCAGGTTTCATAGTAATTCAATACAAGCCTCAGTGTTGCTTTGAGTCTGGAATAATCCCTTCAAATGATCTGTAAACCTGCAGCCTCTAATGATGGATTTTTGCTCCCGTCCAAGTGGATAGACTTTCTGGGGTCTTGGCAATCAGCTCAGGTTACTCACTCGAGTAATTTGGATGGGAAAAAGGAGGAACAGAAAGATGAGTGTAGAGCCCTGCATCTGACACCTTTACCAAGCTGCTTAGAAAGAGAGAAGTAAAAAGAAGATGAAGCTGGGAAGATGGCAGCAGAAGTCAGGAAACGCTGCAAAATAATTCAGCTGAAAAAAAGTCACCCAAGGGGAGCTTGCAGGGTCTTTTCCTCTAGTGCCTGCCTTATCCAGCTATCCTCAGCATGCGTTCTGCCTACTGCTAGAAAAGACCCAAAATCCATTGCCAAGAAAACGAGGGGCAATTATTTAGGCTGTCACCATTTCCAAGCCTGCAACTGTACAGAAAAACGCTCCCAAGTTTTTAATCGATTGAACTTTTAAGAAGGACAAAAAAGGTAGCAAAGCTTTAAAGGATCAGTGCTAGGCTGCTAAGAAATGCTATCCAAATGGATGTTCAAGAGAAACCAAAGACATTGGATGTTCCAGGTACTGCAGACAAGAAGCTGTTCACAAGACAAATGACACCTTCACAGACAGCATACAATAAATTAGAGGCTGTGGTCATTGTAAAGCAGAGTGTGTTTACTGTTATTGATAAGCAATAAATCACCTGCCTGCTAACAGTTCCTCCCTATAAATCACTCCCAATGAAAGAAACAGATGGTTTCAGCATGTAGCCATTCCTCACCACAGCCCTGAGCTGGGAGAAGTAATACACCGTGCTGAGCCAGGCTCATTTTTAACTGTAGTTGTTCTACATTGGTGTGGAGGAAGCAGGATGGCAATGCAAGAGCCACAGCACTCTGCACAGTGAGGTATCAGTTGCAGCTTCTCCAGGTTCCTGGCAGGGCTGGGGTTGCATGCAGAGCTGCAGTGTGTATCAGCCATGGCACGTCCCTGGTTTGTGCTCCAGCCTGCAGCAATCCATCGTGGCTGGCACTCTTACCACCCAGACCACACCTGCCATGTGTAAGCAGACTCTGATCTGCAGGAACCCTCAAGCTGGTGTCTACCACCAGTATGATCCAAAATTGGTCTGACTTGCTTTGAAGGAGTGAAGCTTTCTAAAAACTCTTCAGTAAGAACTTCACTCTCTTGCCATTACAGCAACCTCTCATTTGTCTAACCAGAAGAAAGAAGATTCACCTTCATGATTTTCCTGCAAACCATTTGTCCTGCTGAACGAGCTGGAGACACTGTTAGACTAACACGCTGCCTTTCTCTGCTGGCAAAGTCAGAGCAGCATAATGAAACATTACCAGTGCACAGAAAATGGTATTTTTCTTTACTGCTTCAAGAAAAAGAATTATTTCTCTGCTCATGTAAGACCAAGGCTTGCTTTTTTTCTTACAACTACAACATAAATTAAAAAGATCTAAGCAGCATCTGTTAAAAGCTCTGGCCAGAAGACACTAAAAATGGGCATGGTTTCCTATCAAGTCATCAAATGGATCCATTATTAGCCAAATGGGAAAAAATACCTAGTTTTAAGTCTTGGAATACATCACACAAGGTGAGGTTACTGCTACTAACCCTGCAAGAAGGACTATACAAGTACAAAGCTGTACTATTAAGGTTGCTTTCACGTTAGTTTTGGTTTTTTGTTCTACAGATACAAAGTCTGCATGCAAAGCAGGCTGCTAGATTCATCCACAGCTGACCCAGAGAATCACACAGAGCTGGGAAACAAATTTTTTACAAATTACTACACAAAGGTGACCCAAAGCCCAAGTTACTGCCAGCTTTTACTGCTTGCCTTTATTGCCTCCAGCAGCCTGGTAATCCATGCACATGGCGATGGAAATCAGTAAACAGGGTCACATGTGTGCCAAACCCTTGCTCTGCATGCTCTAAAAATACTGGCAGGTCCTGTTTGCTGGCATGGCACTGACCTCTCCTTCTGCCTTCTGCTGCCTGTGCAGCTCCAGGGGTGTAGCCTGCATCTACAGCTCCCAGTGTGCAGGGTGGAACTCATCCTACACGGGGGAAATGAGGGTAATTGCTAAACTTCTATCCATCAAATCAGAAAGTAAAATAATTACAGCAAGTTTCCCCTTGGGCCATCTTCTGCAGACTGCAAAAAGACTCCTAGGATACTCCAAACCAGCCCATCTCCCCTGGGAAATACCACACATTCAAAATTAATTCTTTAGCATTAAATTAAGTTACAGCATGCAAGATGAGTGAGATAAATGAAGTATCTGAGTTGACTGGGAGCATGTCTTTGGCCCAGACCCTGTGGCACACAGGCAGCTTGAAGGTTATTTCTGCCAAACACTTTTGTGCAGCAACTTTAAACCTTCAGGCTAAGCCTAACAGAAATGCTCAGGGGGTTGGAGTGCCTCTCCCAGGAGGCCAGGCTGACAGAGTTGGGGGTTGCTCAGCCTGGAGAAGAGAAGGCTCTGGGGAGACCTTGTACTGCCTTTCCATACCTAAAGTGGCCTAGCAGAAAGCTGGGGACTGCATTTTCAGCAGGACCTATTGTGACGGGACAAGGGCTGATGGCTTTAAACTGAAAGAGGAAGATCTGATGTAGACAGAAGGAAGACATTTTTTACACTGAGGGTGATGAGACCCTGGCCCAGGTTGCCCAGGGCTGTGGGAGATGCCCCAGGGCTGGCACCATGCCAGGTCAGGTTGTTTGAGGCTCTGAGTAAGCTGCTCTAGTTGCAGATGTCCCTGCTGACTACAAGGGGGTTGGACTGGATGACCTTTAAAGGCCTGTTCCAAGACAAAATGTTCTATGATTCTACAACAAGGTAGAGCAATGGGCTACCAGAGACAGAAGGGAGCAGGCACCCCTCAGCCAGCCATTCCTTTCAGTCTAAACAATTTGAAAGACAGCAGCAAAGACAACAAAAATTAGGCAACAGCAACAGTCTGTACTATCTGCACAAAGAAAATTGAAGGCTCCAGCTATTACTCCAGCCCTAAGGCAAAGTACCTCCCCTCCAGTCACAAGTAGCAGATGGATTTCACTCTCCACACCTCCTCCCCTTCCACTCTGCCCTGTTGAGTCCATGCCTGGAGCAGAGTGTGGAGTTCTGGGCTCCCCAGTTCAAGACAGCCAGGGGACTGGGTAAAGTCCAAGAGGGCCATGAAGTTGCTGAGGGGACTGGAAAAGATAGGACCAAGAGAGCCTTCAAAATCTGCCTGTGTGTGTTCCTGTGCAGCTTGCTTCAGCTGCGGGGTTGAAATGATCTCCAGAGGTCTCTTCCAACACTCCACCACGCTGAGACCTTGTGTGTGAAGGTGGAGTGAATCCCAGCAGCTACTGAAAGCAGCGTCACAACCTGAGCCAAGGGCAACACAAACAGAGGTGGTAAGGGCACACAATATGCTGAAAGCACAAAGCACTTGCAGGGAAGTATCACTGAAAGAAACTGCAGTGGAGGGAAGAGTGTGCAGCACAGTGTGCACCTTCCAGCACTTGGAATTAAACCCAGAAACTGCCCATCCTCACTAAAACAATAAAATCACATTTAAGAACAGATCTTACTTTGGACTTCTGAAAACTCTGAGCATAGGAACCTTAGTTAGGAAGACTGAAATTGAGGACTGGAAAGAGAACTCAAGACAGGTTTGACATTTCTGAGGCTGTTCTTCATCAGACACTACACATTTAGGATTTGCATTTTCCAGCTGGAACTCGTATTTTTTTTATCACTTTAAATACATAATGGGGGAAGCAAAGCAAGATAGCTTGTACACTCCTGTCCTCAGGCTGGTTTTGGCTTTTGTTGTGGTTGGTTTGCTTGCTTCTCAACCAGGGGAACACACAGGTGATGACTGGTTACAGTTACCCAGAAAATGAGTTTTCCAAAATGCCCCATCCAAATGCATTTAGCAATTAGAGTCTCCTCAAGTTTCCATTAGTCTGTCAAAACAGAGAGTAATCTTACAGCAGCTTTGACTAAAACTCTTAAAGATTGCCACATCGATTGAATTTCAAAGTATAGACTTACAAATTCGTAGTCTCCATCCTGTGGTACTTTCCAATCAGACGAATTTTTCGTCTGGCCAGATACATTCTTCCCAAAGGTATTGATTTGATTCTCCTTCTCCTTCTGCTCAAAATATTCAAGGAATGATGGTCTGGCTGGCTGAATCGTTTCATCTCTCCCTGGAAATATTAAAAATTTTTAAAAAAATAAAAAAAAAAAGAATCAGCTGTTTTGAAAAATATCCTTTCAAGTTCTACAGCCTTACGTTAACCATGGAATCACAGAATGGTTTAGGTTGGAAGGGAACTCGAAGTTCCAACCTCTCCCCACCCTGTGCCATAGGCAGGGACACCTCCCACTGGAACAGGTCGCTCAAGGCCTCATCCAGCCTGGTCCTGAACACCTTCAGGGAGGTTGTGGAGCACAGAAGCACAGAATGGGATTGCAGGACAGGCTGAAAGTTAGGGCTGTTCAGCATGGAGTAAAGAAAGCCTCCAGGAGACCTTGGAGTGACTCTCCAGGATCTAAAGGGGGCTACAGGAGGGCTGGGGAGGGTCTATTGACAAGGTCTTGCAATGACAGGATGAGGAGGAATGGGTTTGAAGTGTCAGAGGGGAGATTGAAACTGAATGTGAGGAGGAAGTTGTTGGCTGTGAGGGTGGTGAGACACTGGCACAGGTTGCCCAGAGAGGTTGTGGCTGCTCCCTCCCTGGAGGTGTTCAAGGCCAGGTTGGATGAGGCCTTGAGTGACCTGTTCTAGTGGGAGGTGTCCCTGCCTGTGGTGGGGGTTGGAACTGGCTGAGCTTTGAGGTCCCTTCCAACCTAAACCATTCTATGATTCTATTACTCCAATAAGGCAGATATATCAACCTTCCAGCTCTAGACTGCATTCAAGAAACTTGGGGTGATAAGACAAAGGAAAGGATACAGAGGAGTCAACCCTCTAAATATCAATAGTTTGATTTCAGAGTAGATCTCTTAAGCCTCCCAAGCACCCTCCATATCAAAGAGTTCCACCACACTGATGGGAGCAGCCAGGCTACAGCTGAGAGCACAAAGCTTTAGTACTAGGTTGGTATTCCTCTCATCTGTCAAAATCACTCTTTAGAAGAACTGAAAAGAAAAGGAAGAACTAAGACTTCTTTGAACTTCAGCCACCACATCCACCTGCATCCCTGCTCCTGTGACTGAAGTACTTTAGGAACAAATCTAGCAATGCATTCAGCACACAGGTTTCCATCTCTGGAGGAAGAAACACAGGGTCCCAAGCTGCCAGACCAAAGCAGACCCCCAGTGCTGCTTGGGGAGAGGAGGTGAGTCCCACCAACAGAGCCAGCTTTAGCTGTAGGATGACAACAGCACAATGGGGAAGCGACAAAACATGAGAGGATGAAAATACTTATTCTTGGCACTGCAGAAAAGCTGATACAGGGGGAAAACAAACAAACAAAAACACCCACAAAATTTAGCTTCACAGCAAATCAAGACCAAAAGAGTTCTGGTATCTCCAAAGGAAGATTTCTTTACTACTGAGACAGGCACAGCATCAGGTGCTGCCCAGACCACCCCTGCTTGAAACTGGCCTGTCCTGGGAATTCCAGTGCAGCTAATGCCTTGTGATGAGTCTCAAGCTACAGGGACAGGCAGGTTTGCTCTGCAAACATACTGCACCAGGGCTGCACCACAAGGACCACGACAGCTGCACACACAGCTAAAGACACCTTACAGCTTAATGCTCTTCTGCTGCCTCTGCTCACAAAGTGCTTCATAAAAACCTGGGAGAGTAACAGAAGTAAGCACTGCAACAACACCCAGTAAAAGAGTTTTGTTGTGTTAAATGCAGTTCTCTGGAGTAGGCTACTCAGACTTGAAACATGGTTTAAGCGATGCAGAAACCATCATTTTCTGACAGCTGGATTAGAACTGCAGTTAACAGAAAATGGCCTCGGAATAGCCTCATCCTGGACCACAGAAATAAGTTCACTATCAAATGCCAGCGTTTGAAATCAATATCATCCATCAGGCAGGCAATCCACCAAACATTCAGGGCTTCAGGTGAGCACAGAGGGGATGGAGCCATCCTTCGATGGGTAATGCAGAGACTGCCCTACAGGAGTGTGCACAGGAAGCAGGCTGCCACTGGACACTAAGGCTGCCACTGAGGAAGCACAGCAATGCTTCCCCCTTGAAAAAACATCAGCAACCCTGCAAACTCATTAAGGTTTAACCACTGAATATTATTCTTGCACATAAAATTTCCATCCAGTGATCCAGAACTTCCTTGGCAGACACTGACTCATCCTCAGACACGTGTATGAATTCCTTGGTCAGCTACAAGGTCCTTTAGGAAGTTATTTGTCTACAGACATGTTAAATACAGAACAAATTTCCGCCAAGTGTGAGAGCTGCTGGCAGGGTGTTTGGGCTGTGATAGCAAGAGACGTGTGGCTCCACACGGCCTCAAGTGTCACCATGGATTTTGCAGAGCCCTGCACTGCACTGCCTCTCCAGGGTCAGCTAAAAGCTCAAGCATGAACAACTGAAGTGTTTGCATTTTTGCACCACGACAACTGGAGGAAAGACAAATTATCCTACCCCGGGCAGTAGTTCCCCTTTAAAAACAGTAACAACAATAACAACATTAAAAAAAACCACCAAACCCAAACCAACCCCAAAAACCTCGTTGTAGAGAATTAGATCAAGACAGACACCTTCAGACAGACTGTGAAGGTCAGGCAGGGAACACATCCCTGAAGTGCTGCTGGGAATAATCACTGCAAGGCAACAGCAATCCAATTACTGCCAAGTGGTAAAACATTTATCTAGAAGGAAGCAAACCTCCCCCCGGCCCCATCATGCTGTGCTGAAGCCCAGCCTGTCTGAAGCAGGAGGTGAGCTGTTAGGGCAAAGCATGGCAGTGCTGAGCACCAGCACCTTTTGGACAAACAGAGGAATTCCCTAACAGCCTGGGCTGATCTACACACAGCTTACTGCCAGCCAGCACAGGGCTCACTAATTCAGGATCCCCAAAGGGGGAAGGGGAAAAAAAAAAATTTAAATCAAGCTTCTGCTTGAAAACAACTGTTTGAAGCACAAGAGACTAAAATGTCTCTGGAGTGACACTGCTTAGTCATTTCTTTGTTGGGGTTTTTGGGTTTATTAATTTTTTTGTTTGGGTGGTTGGTTGGTTTTTTTAAAAGATTGTTTGCTCATACCAGAGCTGAATTTGGAGTGTCCCTTAAAATCACCTTCATGTGCTGGGGAAAAAAAAAATCTCCAAGATCATCAAGTCCATGAATAGTCTGAAATATTTTAATTTTTTTTCTTTGAACTGTTAATATGTCTGAATTTTTTTGTTTTTCGTTGAACTGTTAATGTATGAAATATTTTTTTTCTTTGAACTAGTAATATGTCTGAAATATTTTTTTTAAATTTTCCTTGAACTGTTAATGTCTGAAATATTTTTATTTTTTTCTTTGAACTGTTAATATGTCTGAAATTTTTTTTTACATTTTCTTTGAACTGTTAATGTCTGAAATTTTTTTTCTTTGAACTATTAATATGTCTGAAATATTTTTTTTACATTTTCTTTGAACTGTTAATATGTCTGAAATATTTTTAATTTTTTTCTTTGAACTATTAATATGTCTGAAATATTTTTTTTACATTTTCTTTGAACTGTTAATATGTCTGAAATATTTTTAATTTTTTTCTTTGAACTATTAATATGTCTGAAATATTTTTTTAAATTTTCTTTGAACTGTTAATATGTCTGAAGTATTTTAAATTTTTTTCTTTGAACTACTAATATGTCTAAAATTTAAAAAAAAAAGTTTTCTGTGAGAGTGCATAGTGCTAGTAAGCAGTGCAGCATTTTTACTCTCTCTTTTCCTTTTTTATGCTTTATTTCCTTTGGGCTTTGGGGTAGTAGGAACTTGGCATGAGTTTGCCTCTTTGATTTAAAGAGTGGAACATAATTTTATAATGAAGCAGATAAACACACTGCCTGCCTTGGACATTGCAATCTGATGAGATCCAAGTGAAAGAGGATCTAGTTGGTCTGGTACTGCAATCTGTACTGTTTCCTACGTGGAAGCGTCTGTGGTTTGTGCAAGCAGCAGATGAAAGGGCAGTGGAGAATGCAGGGCTGCCAGCCACGGCCTGAAGTGGGCTGTTTGGATTCTGGGTTGAGATGAATGAGGGACCTGGAGATGGTAAAGGAACTGTGGATGTGTGGTTCTTGTCAATGCAGCACACACTTCAGGAGAGTGCCTGATGCAAAGGAAGACCAGAAAGTAGTCGTCCTGTTGCCTTCTGCCTAGGTAAGAATTTTTACCTGCACATGAATAGTCTGTGAACACTTAAAATTAGAAACTCTAAGCTTTATTCTTGTAATGCAGCTAGGGGTGGGTTGGGTTTCATGACATTTTCCCCATGCCTACACTGCTGAGCATGGTTGTGTCCTTTTACGAAAGCTATTTCCCCTTTTGAAGGGAGATTTGGTTTCACCACCAAATTAAATGAGCTAAGATGCAAACTTGGCAGTTTCCTATTAGGAAAAAAAAGATTCAGAGTAAGCTCATTAGTCCTGGTGGCTTTGTGAGACAGCCAGCAAGTGACACTCACACCTAAACCAGAGAAGTGCTACTGCCAAGGCTCGGGAAGCTTTTCTTCCCTGCTAATTAACCTGTGATTTGTCATCTAATGCAATGACCATAAAAGCTGTAATGTGACCAGCAGAAGGAATATGGATGGCAGGAGGTTTATAATTGAATAAAGTATTCCTGATACAAAATGAGGCAGCTGCAAGTGGTGTAATATCAGATGCAGGTTATCCAAATAGCCAATGCAGGTACTGCAGAGAGCAGCTCCACATCTTGTCGAGATTTATGTCGTGAGTCTGTCAAAGATATTGGCTGTGATCTGCTTCTGGTCTTCTCTGCAGACAAGAGCTCTTCCTAGCAGCTTCCCACTGCTTAGTGTCATTAATGTCCAGTGGTACAGTTCTAATTGATCCATTTAGGCATAATTGAACCACAAAACACTCCTGGTGTTACGCATTTAAATACCACACTTTGCAGACACACCTACAGTGATGAAATTCGTCCTGAACTGGAGCAGCATCCTACAGACACTCATGGGGGTGAGGGGAATACAAATCTTCACAGATAACTCTTCCAGCTGCATTACTTCTGACTTTTTTCCTCCTAGCAGCTTTGCTGGCAAACTTGACAGACAGTGATCAGCATAGTTTAAGGACATCAAGCCATGCAGCCTGAGATTTTTGAGCCATGGGAGGAGCTGTACAGTCATTGTGGGGTTCTTGCTGTGGGCTTTGAACAGTGGACCTCTCTGCAGTGTGCTGGGAGTTGGAAGAGGTGCTGTGCACATGAGGAGTTAAATCTGGGATCAGAGTTGGATGCTTGTCCACCTTTAGTTGTTCTGAGGATCTGACAAAGCTCTAACCAAGACAAAGCCAATAATGTGTGGATATTTGCAGCAACACTGACACCAGTGAAAGATGTCTGCATTTACCACAGCTTGTGTTGCTATTCCTAACACTTCATCGTTAATCTACTGCATTTGTGACAGTGAGGGACAGAAAGCAGGGGCAGGGCTTTTTTTGACAGAAGAGTTGTCTTGAGGAAGGTGTGAAATATGACTGCCCAAGCCCTGAACATCATACAGGAGACAGCATGTTCCAGGAGACTCAACCAAGAGGCAAAGTCATAGTATATCATAGAGTAAGTACAGCTCTGCCCTGTACACATGCATATATTTGCAAACTTGTCCCCTCCAAGAATA
Source organism: Psilopogon haemacephalus (assembly GCA_013396835.1). NCBI lineage: Eukaryota > Metazoa > Chordata > Aves > Piciformes > Megalaimidae > Psilopogon > Psilopogon haemacephalus. The sequence goes on from VWZI01020016.1 coordinate 939,513, forward strand.
AACTCACTTCCAACTGGATAAAAACAAACCCTGGAGGAAGCTTTCCTCCTGAGCAAGGAATAAGGAAAAAAAATCCATAAACTTTGAACTCCTTAATTGCAGGAATTTATAATCATATTACCTTTTTACCAGCAGATTTTCAAGCTTCAGGGGGGAAAAAGTGTTCATTGCTATGTTGTTTTCTGTTCTCCCTAGATAAGCAAATGAGTTTTGGGTTATGAATAGAAAGGTAGCAAATGCTTCTTTGGCTGTGCATCAACTGGGGAAGGAGCCTGAGCTCCAGCTCACAGTGTGCTGGATCTGAAGATTACATCCCTGTTGATGTAGCTGTTCCTTATTAAAGTTCATCAGAACCTGAGCCAGATGATGTAGGTTAGGAAATGTTCACCTCTTATTGATGCACCCTCACATGGCTGTGGAGTCTCCTTCTCTGAGGCCTTTCAAGGCCTGTCTGGATGCATTCCTCTGTGATCTGAGCTAGATTGTGTGGTCCTGCTCTGGCAGGAGGTTTGGTCTCAATGATCTCTTTGGGTCCCTTGCAACCCCTGCCATCCTGTGATCTTGTTGCCTGTGTCATGCACCATGGATGTTGGACTAAATTAGCAACTCAAGCTAATGAGGTGGAAGATGGGAGGTGTCTGCTGAAAATCCCTGATGGCAGAACAAATCTACTATACATTTGTAATATTTTCTGAGTTTTTATGTAGAAGAGATCCAAAAGGAGGTAACCTGTTCCTGAACAGCTTTCATTACTGTGAGGACTTCCTCCTCTTTCAGGAAGAGTCCTCAGTTTCCTACACCACAGCATTGGGTAACTGCTGGAACTCTCTTCCTCAGATGTCTTATATTTAATTCAAAGAGATTGGTTAGGATACCTAATGCTGATTTTTATGGTCATTTAGGATCACCTTAACAGCAGGACCTGTCAGGTAATGTTCTGCTTTGATTTAGTTTGTGACAGGCTGTCATTATGGGAAGACATCCTCATAAGCTTCATGAAGTGCTATGGCTATGTGGTCTGCTTTCAACGTGAGCAAATCTCAGCCTGTGTTCCCATGGGGTGAATTCATTAATGATGGAGCACTTTTTGCCCTGGTTGAATAAACTGGCAGCTCTCTGCTTTGCTGCTTGAAAGGACTAAGTTCTGATCACACTGTCCAAATTTTGCTGCCCAGCTGCTAAAGTTCATCTGTGATCTTCAAGAAGCAGCCTGAAGCAAATAAAACTGCAATTCTACTTGAAATTTAATATTTATGAAGTGTTGCCTGCACATAACCATCAGGCAGTGTTTTGTGCATCCTAAATGTGTGTGCATTTTAAGCCTTAAAGTTCCATAATTTAGTCTAAAGCAGACAGAAGCTTCCTGAGACTGCTGGGGGCTAAGCCTGTTACATGGGAAGTCAGTGGAAGATCTATGCTTCTTCAGACCACTAAAATGAAAAATGAGGTTGGCTTTGAGACCTCCTAAAAAAAAATACAATTAAAAATGGGTGAACACGGTGAAGGAGGACGGTTTGAACACTGAGAAGCTGTGGCATGCTCAAGAGTGAGCACATAGGCACTTGCTGCCCATGAACTTCAGGGTGGAGATGAGAGGATTTGTAACTCCATGCAAGGAGTAGTTCTCCACGCAAGGAGCAGCTCCATGCCAGCTGCAAGGACAAAGCAAGCCACTTGCCTTATGACAGACCTTGATCCTGCTGTGAAAGGGTCAATTTTGTACCTCAGAGCAGAAGACTGCTGCTTGTCCCAGGGGATCCTTGTTGTTGTCCCATCTGACCAAAGGCAGTGATGGCTCTGCCTTCTTTAAAGCTACCATCAGTGCTCTTCACTGCACTCCTGCAGGGCTGGCTGGAGCTCCTGCTGCCCAGGCTGTGCCTTTCTGGGCTCTGTGATACTTCCCCAGCAGAAGTCAGCTTCGAAATTCTTGGCCTTATTGCTCCTGACACTTCAGCCTGCTAACCACAAGTGTTGCCCAGAGCTGGGGCTGGTTGTCTCTCTACAGACTGCAGCCTCCTGCACTGCTGACAAGCACCTGCACCACCTAGCACGGTTCAGTGTGATGTTGCTCATTAGCAGCTGATGGCTTCCCTGTTGATCTGCCCTGCCTTTTGTAGCTGAATTTGTAGCATTGTCCTGTGACTGTTCCCAGCCATGACTTTTGCTCCAATTTCTGTGACACAAGGAAGGAAGATTCTCACCATGGCTTTAAGAGTAGACATGTTAGCTGTATAGACTGACCTGGGCAGAGAGCACACAGTGCTCCTGAGGTTATCTTATTCTGCCTCATGACAATCTTTGTCACTCCAGAATATTCACCCTAGGTTGATAACAGCAATCTCTTTCCAGAGGAAAGAAGAATTAAAATAAAGATTCTTCTGCTCCTAAGTTTGACTAGGGAGGAATAACTTTGGAGAAAAGGCACAATTCCAGTTTCATTACTTGGCAAGCTTGCTCAGACAGAAGAACTCTTGTAACTCCCACCTGCCTTCTGAAGGCTTCCTTAAAGCTCACAGGCTTCTCTAGCATCTCACTTGGGAGAACTAATTTGACAAAAATCAACAAAATGAGTGCTTTGATTCCTGGGAGTAGATGATACTGGATGATCTGGTGTCATGGATATTCTTCACTGCTGAAAAGTAAAGTAAAGCTCTTTCTGGTTTAACTGACCCTGCTGTTTCTTTATCATTCTCCTTTCTCTGCAGCATCACACAGAAATGAAAATGGCCTGAAGATTCTCCTCACCTTCTCTGGCATCTTTTGCTTGATGTAAGGAGGTCTGTATGCTGCAGTCAGACACAGTGACCTCCTCCTTTCCCTAAGACAGGTCACATTTCTAAGGAGGAACCACACAGTTAAGGTTTTTCTAGCCAGGCAGAGGAGAGGAACCAGGATGCGGAGGCCACTGCCTGTGGCTGGTGTGGCCTTCTTGCAGTGCCTTCCCTGTACCTGTTAGCTGCCTTCAGGCTTGCCTGGGCTGTTTGTACCTCGGGTAGGGACTGTTGCAGCTTCCATGGTACCAGGTGCAGTTGGACTTTGCTTTCCAGTTCTGAGAGTGTAATGCTGGTACTGAAATCAGCAGCGAGCTTACCATGGTGCTCCTGTAAAATTGGAATCGAGGAGGATGTTTGTTGTTCACATTTTACAGCATTCTCTAATTTTGGAACCACCAATTCCACATCTTTTTTCTGTTCTCACACACAATACTGATGCTCTTCCACTTTCCTAACCAGGGCTTTACACCAGGCAGTGCTTGTGAGTGTTTCATGGAGGACTTTTTTCTCCACCACACGACAGGCTGAAGAATGAGCAGTTCTGGTCCTCACCCTGCCAGTGGCTCCGTGCAGCTATAACCCAGACCTGCACTTCCGCAGTCAGCTGGACCAGCTCCAGCAGAGCTGTGGTGTTCCATTTGTGTAATTAATACAGCTCCTCAAAGATGACTGCATACCAAAAAAGGGACCCATTAATGGCTCCAGGGAGCTCTTGTGGCTCATCCTTAGAAGCAGCTCTCCAGGTTCCAGGCTAAATGCATGGTGAAGCCTTTCTTATCCTGGCAGGGTGACCTTCGGAAGGCTCTTCTTTGCCACAGTTGTGATCTCACTTTCAGTCAAATGTTCATATTTCAATCTAACCCTATAAAACTGGGAAGTTAAATGCTTTTTGGCACAGAATCGTTTAGTGCTGCATCATCTTTCAGCAGGAGCAGCTTCTGCAAATAGCAGTGATCGATTTCTGTCTTTGGCTGCCTGTTATCAAACTCTTAAAAGAGGTAGCAGTGAATTAATAGCAGATCATCTTTGGAAAGATACCACTGCTGTTTAGTGCCAAGACTGAGGGAAAGAAATCCAGTTGTGCTGGGCTGGTGATTAATTTGGAGCCTTTCACTCTCCAGTTTGTCAGTCCTGCTGCACGCACAGCCCAGCTGAGATCACAGCGGCAGTGAACGTTTCTGACCTCCTCTGGCTGGTTTTCAATTGGTATTATCTTTTCTTCCTTTTTATTTTTTTTTTTGTGTGTGTGTGCCTGCAAGCAATCTGTACTTTAATCAGTTTAATCAAAACCCCAGGCAATACTAAACAAAGATGCACTGTTACACATCCATGTGCTGAAATGCAACAACGCTGGTGATGAAATACGGCACGCGAGGGGAAGGCTTGAAGTGGCAGTGGGCTTGGAGGTGTCTGACAGAGTAGGAAGAGCATGAGTCAGAGGAGCTGGGCTTGGCAGGCATCTCTGGAGGTCACTGCCCTGCTTGCCTGTGTGATGGCTGGCACCAAGTGCAATGTTGCACAGTCTTGCACTGTCTCCCCATCCCTGCTCCATTGCACAACCATCTCTGTTGTGAAAACTTTCTTCCTTATGCTCAGCCCAGGGCTCACCCTTGCTGTGGTTCAGATCCTTCTCTTACCCTTTCACGGGGGAGAGAAGAGGCTCTGATGGCCTGCTGGGGTGGGAGACTGCAGCGAGAGCCTCTTGTGCACAACCCAGGCTGAGGAAAAGCCTTTCTACCCACCCCCTCAGCATGGTGGAGACCACTTTGGTGTTCCCACAGCCTTCTGCTGCTGCCCACTGACTTTTCAGTCACTTGTACTGGTGGGGCTGAGAATCAGTCATGAAATGCACAGGGTTGCAAGAGACCTCCAGAGGTCATCTAGTCCAACCTTCAGAATTACAAACTACCACTGCCACTTCACATGCTTCCTTCTTTGGCTCTTGCATTTCTGCATGAGAACTTTCATGAAATACAGCTTAGGTCAGGCCTGTTGTGGTAGGACAAGAAGGAAGGGATCACAGGCTCAGAGGATGTCAGGGGGTGGAAGGTACCCACAGAGCTCATTGAGTCCAACCCCCTACCAGAGCAGGACCAGACAATCTAGCTCAGGGCACACAGCAACACATCCAGACAGGCCTGGAAAGGCTCCAGAGAAGGAGACTCCACAATCTCTCTGGGCAACCAGTGCCACTGCTCTGGGACCCTTACAGTAAAGAACTTCTGCCTTGTATTAAGGTGGAACCTCCTGTGCTGCAGGAGGACTGAAGTTTGAAAACAGGAGATTTAGACTGGATATTAGAAAAAAACTCTTTCCAGTGAGAGTGGTGAGACACTGGAACAGGTTGCCCAGGGAGGTCATAGATACTCTCTCCCTGGAAGTGTTCAAAGCCAGGTTGGATGTGGCCTTGAGCAACCTGAACTAGTGGGAGCTGTCCCCACACAGGGCAGGCATTTGGAACGGGATGATCTTTAAGGTCCCTTCCAACCTGAACCATTCTGTGAAGTGCCTGTTATTCATAACCACTGCTCACCTACAGACCTTCAGCTACTTCCTGAGTTTCCCTGGAATAGTTTCCCTGCCATCCATAAGCAATCTGCTAGCATCGTTGGGTTACACAGATCCAGCTGGAAGGCAAGGAGAGAGAGCTCAGATTCTGCAGACAGACACACTCTGTCTGATCTATGTTTGTGTCCTTGCTTTTATACATCTCAGTAAACCTATGAGTGAAGTGGACATCATGCTTGCTTTCTTTTCACAGCCTATAATCTAATTTTTCCTCATTAAAATATTCCAATTAGCCTCAAACCAGCACGCCCTATCGAAAACTTTGTATTTCAATGTCCTTTAAGCACTTTTTTACATTAAAAAGTAATAAAACCAACCCTGAAACTGGTGAAGTTACAGATTGGTTTGGGTTTTTTTTAAAGGAAGGGCTGAAACACAAGCACTGAAGGCTGCAGTTAGAGCCCAAGACATCTAGTGAAGCTAAATTTTCTTAGTAATGTCATGCAAGAACTTTTTTATTGACTTCAGCTACGTTTTATTGTGAGTCATAACAGAAGCTGCCAAATGAAATACAGACATCTTTAAAAACATGAATCAACGATGCTTCTCTGTGGTTTCCAAACAGCATTATCACATTTATATTTAAGATCATAAAGAGGCCTTGCTCCAGAGAGTTCTGCAGCAGGCTGACGAGCCTTGCAGTTAAATAAATCGAACTGAGCGTTGCGAGAACATGAATATGGAAATGGTGAGCTGAAAGATGGAGCCACAGGCAATTCTCATGAAGGGCATGCTGCTCAGAGACACTGCTGTGCTGTGTCCAGGGAACAAGCACAGACCTGCTCTGCAGCAGCCAGGACTTCGCAATGAGGCAAGGAGGAGAATGAGGTGTAAAGGAGAAGTTAAATTCCAGTCTGGCACAATCGTTTCCTTCACATCAGATTTCTTGGAATCAAGGCACAAGGTATTAGAATGCAACACAACCTGCAGCAGAGTGCTGATTGTGGCTGGGTCTCCCTAGATGCTGCTATGTGAAAGCCATCAGTATCAAAGTGGTACCAGTGTCAACCATCACTTGCACCCAGGCTCTCAAGATGTTTCCTCCAGAATGCAAAACTGCTCAAGCACACACTCAGTTTTCAACACTGTTAAGAGAGCAGCAGCTGAAGAACAGAGGGGTTTAAGAAGTCTAAAAGTCTAAGAGGGGAGGTTAAAATTAAACCTTGAGTTTCTAGTCCCAGAGATCAGGAGCTCCCAGAGCTTGTTCTGTAGCTCCCTCTTGAGCTTAGACACTGCTACACTCTCACAACCGATTCTGCTCGAAGTTAGAGGATGTCCTTGCAAAGGAGATGTTACAGAAAGTATCTCCTCAAATTTCTGTACACTGCTTTACAGAGAGCATTGGATGGTCCTGAGTTAGCAGTGCTGTAACCCTGAAAGTGTGGTGAGAAGATAGGCTCATGTTGAAGATAGGAAGATAAATTGAAGAGGCACTTGCACAAACTTGGCAGCCAGTGCAGGAGCACCACAGACAGCAAAACCTCTATCACTGTGAACCACGATATGGAACCAAACACACTGAGGAGAAATGAGCTCTGGTCTGTTCATAAAGAAAACCTCAGATTTTGGCAGGTTTAGGTAAGGCTGTGAAGTCCCACTCTTGGGGATGACTTTTTCGCTACTCTCAGCATCAGTCTCCTTGCTAAAGCTACCTTGCTCCACAAAACTCCATTGTCTGTTGCCAGAAGCTGCTTCATGGGCTGACACCTCTGGCTTTTGACACACTCAAAGTGCACATGCCAAAGTTTGGAAAACTCTTCAAACTGCTTCTGCTGAAATTTCACTCTCAAACCCAGCATCTTTCCATGAGCCTTACAGCTCCCTCCCCACAAAAGATGCTTTCAACACAGAAACATCTGAGAAAAGGATTTTTCCTAACACCTGCTGAGAATTTTTTCCTCTCCCACAATAGCTAAAGGTCCCAAATCAAGAAGTCCTTGGAAGCAGTGCAAGAGCCTCAACAACCTTTGCTTATGATGATCATATTTTACTACTGCTGAACCCCCACTCAGCACTTTGCTGTGTCCTTGCAGGAGCACCCATGCTGGTCAGCTGAGTCATCCATGACTACCTCTGCCTCAACACTGCTGAGGCAGTGTTCCCACCACCCAGTCACTGGGAACAGATTTCTATGAGATTCCAGAACTGAGACAAAATTCTTCCTCTTCTCACTGTACCTTCCTGGGGAGGATCTCCCTGCCATTTCTTTAATCCAAGGAACAATTTTAACCCTTATTCCAGCTCAAGGTGTGAGGTCTTCCACAGATTATGAGGGAACTAAAGCAGCTTAATTCTAAATCTTGCATCCTATCACAAGGATTGTAGTTTTAAGCAAGGATTGTAGTTTTAAGCAAGCTTCTCTATTGTAGGGCAGAGCAGATTTCACCTTTAGTGTTTCAAAAACAGCAACAATTTATTTAGTTCTTAGTGATTAAAGTGGCACTACAGAAGCACACAAACCTATAGAGATGCCTGCTTCCCCCACTATGAGCCTTGTGCTTGAGACCTGCAAGGTGTTTGGCATTTTATACATGTAGCCCTTCATTTGATGCCTCACTTCTGAAACAGACTGGCTGTTTTCAGATGCCAGGCTACAGCCAGATTGCTTTCTAAGGCGACACAAAATGTTTTGATTACCCTTATGCTAGGCTCACAAAACAGACAAAGAAGAATCAGCAAAGCCCCTTCATACCAGCTAAAATCAGATCTCATTTGCTCAGCACAGAAAATTAAAACCACAGAATATTTTAGGTTGGAAGGGACCTCAAAGATCATCCAGTTCCAACCCCCCTGTGCCGTAGGCAGGGACACCTCCCACCAGAACAGGTTGCTCAAGGCCTCATCCAACTTGGCCTTGAACACCTCCAGGGAAGGAGTAGCCACAACCTCCCTGAGCAACCTGTGCCAGTGTCTGACCACCCTCACTGGAAAGAGCTTCCTCCTACCATCCTGTTTAAATCTCCCCTCTGCCAGTTTCAACCCACTACCCCTTGTCCTGTCAACTTGTGAAATTGTGCATAAGTCATCAACTACACCACTTGAAAGAATGGCTTGAAACTTGTACTTGGAGTCTCTTTTCTCTACTGCCAGAGGGCATGGACCTAAGACTTTTAGCTCTCTACAACCAAAAGGCATCATGATAAGCCACCAAAAATATCAAAACCAGGCTGAGAACATACATCAGAGCCCACATTAGGTTCTAAGTAATATTCTAGAAGATAAAGATGCTTCCTTACTTTTCATGGTGCCCTCCTCCTCCTCCTCTTCCGTGTTTATGACCATGGTACCCAGCTGGGATTCCAAGGTGTCATCATGCTCTATCATTGTGTTGGCTCCATCACTCAGCGTGTTGACAGCTCTGATGGTTCCAGTTTCATCCCCGCTCGCCCTCACCATGGTCCCAGAATCAGTTTCATCTTCTTCCTGTACAAAGATGCCACAAAGGCGATTTTACTGATGGTGAATTCCCGTGAAGAATGTATGTAGTGAAGGACACTGCAGAGTCTTACTAACACAGAGATTAATTATACAAATACACACAGAAGTAACAATTTGGTTTATGCACTTGGTTCTCTCCCTGTCATTCATTAACAGGTCCTAATCTCACATAAGTTGAATTATTGCCATCAAGGCTCAAGAGTCTGACTGCAGGAAAACACAAGCTCCTGAAACTAATTCTGGTAGGACAGCTTATGGCAGGCAGTTAAATTAGCCAGAGGTAGGGGCTTCATTAGGTGCTTCACTAAGTACATATTCTGACCAGGATTTACTCAAGAAACAGACCTCCACAGTCTAGTTAGTGTCTCAGAAATGTGGACCAGGTATCTAAGTACCAGAACAGAAGTCACATCCTAGGTTTACTGTAGAGTTTCTAGGCATCACACCTTGGATGAGATGCTCACATTTCGTTAGAAGGATGAAGTTCACTGTCCTGTGTGATGTGGGCTTACTGATCTTTATTGGTGTTAGAAGAAAAAAATAGGCCTCACACATCAAGCTGCAATACTGCATCTCAACGTCATTGAGAGAAACTAGAGCCCTCCACACCTTGGTGTTCCAAGCATTTCATCTGCTCTGCCAAGGATGTCCATCATATGATCTACTTCTCAACCTCCAATCCAATAGCAAGAGGAGGAGAAAACTACTCAAGAGGTTAATGGAGGAGAAGTAACTTCATGTGGAGATGAGTGGGTGAGAGGAAGTAATAAATTTGTTAGCGACACATCATTTAACAAAGGACTGCAGCAGAAGCTTCCACAGCACTTGGGAAGTGCTTGGGAACACTTTTCTGCCAGTAGACAGTTTGGGAAAACACACACACTGACAGAGATGATTCAGCTCCACTACACAGGCTCCATCTCCCAGCAACGTGACTCCAGATTGGTCAGAAGTGTAGAAGAGAGGGTAGGGACAACACACAGAGCCAACATTAAGGCAACATGACCATTAAAGTGACTTCCACACTGAATAAATAAGCAGCCCCGAGCTGGAAAACTGGATGAACAATGCCTTCAGCACAGATACGGTGGGACCATGCTCTTCAGGTCTGACCTCTGGAAAGAAGAGGCATCCAAAGCCTTGTTCATTTATTCAGGTTGAAACAAGCAGAGGCTCAAACCCAACATGCGTTCCATATTCACATGCTGTAACCATTGGAACAAGGAGCCCAAACTCACAGCAATCCCCTGAACCATTTGTCATGCCCTCACCTTGGCTTTCTGTCGGTTGCTCTTGTGCTGTAGAAAGTTTCTATAAGGAGGGTTCTAAAGCACAACAACAGTAAAACAACAACTTATGTATATCTTAATGCATCACAGATGATATCACTATTTTCTACTAGGAGAGCAGTCTAAAACCTGAACATACAGTGAAGAATTCTCATTGCTCCCTACACAATGTAGTACAATCCTACCTGGAGAACAGATCAGGTCTTCTGCATACACTGCTTCGTAGGCCTATTCAATCACAGGTCTTAAGCTACACCCTGAGCTAAGATGTAAGCCACACATGCTGCCTATTCCCTCCAAATAGAAAGGCTGAGCAGGGACCATGCATCAATCAGCTTAAGCAGCTCTAAAATAGCAAACTCAACAACTAAATCGATTCCACCAGCAGCAACTGGAAAAAATTCTTCAAGACCAAACACTGAAGCAGCTGTCTTGTGAAAAGAGCAAGGGTTTGGACTTTGTACACTGTTGCTGTTAAATACTCACTGAATTCTCTTCATCATCTTGATCTAGTTCACGCTGCTGTGCCTCCTGCCTTTTCAACTTGATCTCCATGGCTTCGTTAATCAAGTCCCGCAGAATGGAGACTCCTTTGGCACTTTTAACGAATGGATGCTGAGAAGCATTTTAGAAACAAATAAGCACTGCATCCCAATCAAGATTTAAACCACTAACACAATGCTCTATTTCCAAACTAAATCAAGGTTTAACTCAATGCATACTAAAATAAAAATCCAACGCATGTTTGGCGCAGGACAGAGACCTCCCACCCTCCAAACAAGATCATGTTCAAAGGCACTACTGCTGTGAGACTTAGGCTCATTCCCCTCCCACATTAAACTTATATTAAACTAATTTGTTTCCTTAACAGCTGAGCTGTCAAGAATTACTCACACAGCTCAGCACCATGCCTAGACTATTCTCGGCAACCACTTTTACTTAGTTTCTACTTTTTAGTGCTTTATGAAGCAGTTTCTTGGCAGTGCTGGTGAGAATTAGAAAGGACAAACAACTCCAAAAGGCAAACTAACAAATAGAACAACCCAGAGAAGACAAAGGCAGGAAGCTGATGTTAGAGAAGAACTGAAAAGTTGAAGCCAAATGTATTTAAGATTTATAAAATAAGACATCAAGAAGTAAAATCTGAGTGAGCAGGAGTGGCAAGTACCTGTGCTGGTTTGAGGTTAATTGGAATATCTTAATAAGAGAAATGAGGTTATATGCTGTGGGAAAAAAACAATGGTGATGTCCACTCATAGGTTTACTGAGAGGGACTAAAGCAAGGACATAAACATAGATAAGGCAGAGTGGCTCTGGTCTAAGCTCTGCCTGTTGATCTCTCCCTCTCCTCAGCTTCCAGCTGGATCTGTGTAACCCAACTAATCAATTCTGCTTCTAACCCTCCCTGGCCAATCTTTCCTGTTTACCCTGCACATAAGGCAGATTCTGGGATAAGATTAGGAGGTAGGTGGGAAGGTAGAAGGGTGGTTGGGAACCCCTCTTGCAGACTCTGATCTCTGGGAGAGGTACTGGGTTTCTGTATTACCTTTTTAATGTATATACCTGCAAATACCTGTAATCTATTGTAAATATCTGCTTGTATATTGTGCTGAGCTGTGAATAGAAAGCTTCAGTCCTCAACTTCCAGCTGGCTGAGTCTAGTCTGGGTGAATTCAATCATGTGGGGGGGCAGGTGACTCTCAAACCATCACAGTACTAAACCCAACATGCCAACAGGCAAGCAGCACTGCCTACCCCAGCAAACCTTCTCCAGAGCTAAGAAAAGGCAGACCTGCAGGAGCTGTGTGGCTGTGGCACGCTGCTCCGGGCTCTTAACGAGGCACTGCTTCACAAAGTCAGTGAAGTTGTCTGACCAGAGCTCAGGCCTCCGGAACGTTGGAGGTGGATTGGTTGGAATCATGAAGATTGCCTGAAAACAGAAGAACATTCCAGATTTCCAAGCAAAGTCTAAAAGGTTTCCCCCAACACAAAGCACAAGCCCACATGTACACTGATAGCAAGAACAACAGCAGGCCTTTCACGTTGGCTGCTGCTGGAGAGTTTGTGCCAGCATTCTGAGTTTGCTCAGAGGGATGAGGAAATCAGACTTTTCTCACTAGGTGCTGACGTGTCTGTTTGAGCCCTTACATGCCCCAAAAGGTGTGAATCTGCCAACTTCAAGTCTTAAAAAAATAGTGCTTGCATAATTAAATCACTTTGGTAATTAACCTGAAAATATATTTCTTCACACCCAGCAGAAGAAGCTGCAGCTATGTCTTAACAGAAGAGGTTCCCTTCCAATGCAGATTCTCCTTCTCTAAGACTTGGTTTTCATTTCATCAGTAGTACAAAGAACTGCCAGAAAACAAGTCACTTACTCTAAACTAAAAGCAAGGTGGTACATGGATAGGTCTTTCAGCCAGCGGTAGCAGCAAAACCGTTCCACTGTCAAAGGCCACAGTCCTTACCCTCATAGGATGAATATCTGCATATGGTGGTTTGCCTTCAGCCATTTCTATTGCAGTGATCCCCAGAGACCAGATGTCTGCCACACAATTATACCCAATTTCTTGAATCACCTCTGGAGCCATCCAAAATGGAGTCCCTATAACTGTGTTCCTCTTTGCCATGGTGTCCTGAGAAGAAAATCAAGGTAAAGATCCATCTGTTGACAACTGTATTAGCCATAAACATTTATTAGTGAATTATCACCCACATTGCCTTCCATTTGCACCCACACACACATCAGAGTCAGCAAGACTGGGCTGCAAAGAGGAAATTCAGTGTGCTTACAGAAGTCACAAGCTGCAAACGGTACTGCAAACCATCATGTAGGTCTAGCAGCTTCCACAGAGGAAGATCTGCTCTGAAGTGTTGCTGTTGCAGCATCTCAGGATGGGATGGAAAGTGCTAAAACCCAGCTCAGAACAATTTCTCCAAGTCTCCCCAAGCACATCACACTCCCATGCAGGTTAAAACACCACAATGAAATGCATGCAGCTGTGGTGTGTTTACTCACTGTAAGCTGTCCTGCCACTCCAAAATCAGCCAGTTTGGCATGGCCCTCTGTATTCAGCAATATATTGCCAGCCTTGATGTCCCTGTGGATTTTCCTCATAAAATGCAGGTACTCTAGTCCTTTCAGTGTGGATTGGACTATTGTAGCAATTTCCTCTTCTGAGAGCTAAAGAAAACAAGAGTCACTGCCAAATCATCAGCTGCTGAGATGTTACATGATTGTGTTTCAGATAGTTTTCCTGAGATTCTCTAATTGCCATTTAATTGCCTTCACTTAAGGCTGCCACACTGGTGGGGAATTAGCAACTTACAGCCTTACGTAGAATTAAATTACAACCAGCACACACAAACTCAACTCCCCTTTCTCCACGAGTAATTCTTACCCTGCAATAACCACAGTAAGGCAGAGTAGAGTCTGTTATTCAGAACTGGTCTGCCTTTTCAGAAAAGCCAACCCCAAACCTCCTCCAGCAAATATATTGCCCAGATAACCAAAACTCAATCAATGCTATCAGCTTTCTCATCTTTAGAGTTGCAAATCAAGAGCAGTGTGGCCAGCAGGGCAAGGGAGGGGATTCTGTCCCTTTACTCTGCTCTCCTCAGACACCACCTGGAGTACTGTGTGCAGTTCTGGAGCCCCCAACACAAGAAGGACATGGAACTGTTGGAGCCAGTCCAGAGGAGGCCACCAAGATGCTCAGAGGGCTGCAGCAGCTCGGCTCTGAGGACAGACTGACAGAGTCTGCAGCCTGGAGAAGGCTTTGAGGAGACCTTATAGTAGCCTTCCAGAACCTGAAAGGGGAGGGACTATTGACAAGGTTATGTAATGCCAGGAGGAGGAGTAATGGGTTTAAACTGGCAGAGGGGAGATTGAAGCTGGATATTAGGAGGAAGTTCTTTACAATGAGGGTGGTGAGACACTTGCACAGGTTGCCCAGGCAGGCTGTGGATGCTCCCTCCCTGGAGGTGTTCAAGGCCATGCTGGATGAGGCCTTGAGCAATCTGGGAGGTGTCTCTGCCTATGGCAGGGGTTGGAACTGGATGAGCTTTGAGGTCCCTTGCAACCTAAACAGTTCTAGGATTCTATGAAATGACCTGCACCTCATGCTATGACCAGTGTCAGACATTGAACACTGTGAGAATTATACCCAAATTCATAGAATCCTAGAATGGGTTGGAAGGGACATCAGAGATCATCAGAATGGGTTGGAAGGTACCTCAGAGATCATCTAGTTCCAACTCCTTGCCATGGGCAGGGACATCTCCTACTTGCTCGGTTGTTCAAGGCCTTAAACACTTTCAGGGTTGAAGCTTCCACAGCTCTGCCGATTAACCTGTTCCAGTGCTTTGCCTCTCTCGCAAGGAAGAATTTCTTTCTTCCTAATGTCTGATCTAACTGCTTTGTAATTACAAGGCTCCTGTCCTTTCCTCACTCACTCCCTCCCTCCCAGGAGCAAGGACATACTGTTTTGTTTCGCAGCCGAATGATGTCGGACACGGAGCCAGCGCCGCAGTACTCCATCACTATCCACAGGTCTGTGTTCTTGAAGTAGCTGCCGTAGTATTTCACCACATGAGGACTGTGAGATGTAAAACAAGGAGAAGAAAACAAAGGGTCAAATACCAGGAACCTGCATAATGGAGTAAGCACAGCACCACAGCGGAGGCCCTCAGTCGGGTTTAGAAGTTGAAGTGCCACTGAAACCTCAACCACAGGCACTTCAAAATTAGTCTGAACTTGCACAGGGCTACTGCGGTCCTGCCAAGCTTCCTTCCCACAGCAGAGCTCATCTGACCTGCCCCTAAGGCAATTCAGGAAGCTAAACCACCTGAAAATACATCCTACCAAAACAGGGAGTCACTGGTCTTCATCTGGCTTAGCTCCCTGAACAGGATTACAACAAGGTCAGTGCTGCAGCAAGCAAGAAGGCAGGCCAAGCCAAAGAGAAACAGACCATGGTGGCTCCTGAAACCTGCTGCAGAGCAGTGGCAACCCAATGGAAATGTAAAATAAGGTCCAATAGCTGTAACAGCCATTAAGAGAATCATTGAACCAGCCAGGTTGGAACAGAGCTCCAAGCTCATCCAGTCCAAACTATCACCCAGCCCTATGCAATCAACTAGACCATGGCACTAAGTGTCCCATGCAGGCTTTTCTTCAATACCTTCAGGGACGGTGACTCCACCACCTCCCTGCAGCCCATTCCAATGCCAATCACTCTCTCTGTGCAGAACTTCTTCCTAATATCCAGCCTAGACCTCCCCTGGCACAGCTTAAGACTGTGTCCCCTCATTCTATTGCTGGTTGTCTGGAAGAAGACACAAATGAAAAGTATAAACCCAGCAAAACAAAGTCAGTCACCCACCCAGCATCCCTCAACGCCTGCACAGAAAACCTGATGCTCCAGTGGTGCACTCCCTCTGCTCTTCCTAACTGCAAGGTCTCATTTTAAGCCTTACAACATTAACATTTAATTTATTTTATGAAAGAGGCACCTAATAATGCCTCCCAAGTCACACAGCAAATCCTGTCTGCCAGCAGTCACCTTTATGTAAAGACAGTGAGGTGCAGCAGAGTGAGTGACTGGGACCATAGCTTTATATTGCTAATGTCACTTATTTTAAATGGTTTTCCTGAAGTCCATCAAAATAATATTTGTCAAGACTAACTCCATAACATCAGAAGAAATGGGTGAATTGTAAACTTTCAGCCCAGGACACACTTTCAGGAAGCGTTCCTCATCCATAAGCTCTTTGTCAGCTAGGTTAGTCCAACACCTTCTCCCAAAAGAAACATGCAAAGACAACTCAGAGAGCCAACCAACAGCCCAGAGGTGCCAGCAAGTTATTCTGGGGATGTTCAGGTCAGCAAACAGCTTGTAATGCACCAGGACCTGCACAGGCAGAAAACAGCCAGGAAGGACAGTTCTGCCAGCCCAGCAGATGACAGCAGGTAGATTGTGCACACACAAGAGCAGTCATGCATTAGTGGCTCTCAGCCACACGCCCCTTAAAAGCCAAACTAAACCCCCTCCTCTGGCAGTTTTCTACTTCCATACCAAAACTCGTTCAGATTTCACTACCCCTTTGGGGATGGGAGCCACTGCTCAGCATCCAACCAAGTTACCACAGTTCAAGAGGTGATGGCACAGGGGGAGAACTCGGTCACTGCTCACATGCTTGGCTCTGTGCTGCAGCAAGGGCAAGGTTATTAACTCAGCTCAATGCTGTCTTGGCAAGCTCCATTTCTGCTGTCTTACCTTTGCCTGGGTTAACACTAGCCAAAGGGTCAGCTAACAGGATTCGGGCGATACGAGGCAACTTGATCCTACAAGTCCAGCCTTTTTAAAAACATTTAAGGCAACATCATGCTTTTATGTGCTTAAATGCCAGATCACAGACAATATTTTTCCTTTGTGTACTCACAATGGGGTTTGCAGGGCTTACCTGTCACACTGCTGCATTATGGATATCTCCTTTATAATCTCTTGCAAGTCAGATTCCACAGGAACTTGTTTAATTGCAACGACTTGACCTGTTTCTTTATGAATGGCTTTGAACACACTGCCATAGGAGCTACAAAACAAAATTATTACATAAAGACTGAGCACAGCAGCACTTTACAAAAGGGGATGTGGGTTTGCTTTTTACAAGTGCAGACATCAGGAAAAAGAATTACCCTCCTGCTAAACATGTTTTGTATTTTAATCGCATGTTCACGAACAGTGAGGGTTGGAAGGGACATCTGGAGATCATCTACTCCAATTCCCTTGCTAAAGTAAGGAGATCCACAGCAGGTTGCCCAGGATCACGTCCAGCAGGGCCTCAGTATCTCCATAAAAGGAAACTCCAAACTTCTTTGGGCAGCTCATTGCAGTGCTCTGTCACCATTACATTAATGTAAATAACCATCCTCTAGTTCCTAACAAAACACTGGAATGGGCTGCCCAGAGAGCTTATGGAATCTCCTTCTCTGGAGACATTCAAAACCTGCATGGACACCTTCCCGTGTGACCTGCTCTAGGTGATCCTGCTCTGGTAGGGGAGCTGGACTGGATGATCTTTGGAGGTCCCTTCCAATCCCTAACGCTCTGTCATTCTGTGGCAACAACCCAAATAAATCACAGCACACTGAGACAATCAGAAAGGAGCCAACCCTCACTACACCACCCACAGCTCTGGGAGGGCCTTTTGCACAATTCAAACCAGCCCACAGTACCAGGTGAGCACAAGTATGTACTACAGCTCTGGTAAGAGGTTTGCTTGTTCTTGTCAGATATTATCTGCCTGATTTCCAGCTTCCTTGCTTACAGCAGCCAGGCAGATCCACAGCTCATTTTTCACAAGGACTGCTTACAAAGGCAGACACATCACTCTTCCAGCATGGCCATGCTGCTCTGCCCCACCATGTAGCACAAAGCAACAGAAGTTAATTTCCATGTGGATCTTCTGCAAGAGGTACCAGGGATGAGCTAAAAACCCTCTCTAGTTCCCATAAAGCTCTGTCAACTCCAAACTGGCCTTTGGAGCAGTGTTTTAACTCCCTACTGCTAACCCAGGAGCTGCTGTCTGGACTAAGGTATCACACTCTTGGAGAAAGAATGCTTTATTCTGTTGTAAACCAGTCTATGGCAGAACACACCTCTGCAGCAACACAACCATGACAAGTCAAAGTGAAAAATCAAAAGACCACTGAATGTGTACCCATTACACAGGTTTGTTCTCAGAGAAGCACACCCTAGCATCAACACATACCCTTCTCCAAGCTTCTCCAGTACATCAAACACTTCTTCAGGCTGTTTGGTCAAACTATCTTCATCTAGCTTCTTCAGCTGCCTGTATGTGTAAGAATAGAGAAATGATTACATTTCATTTCACAGCAGTTTGGGCTTTGATGAAAGAGTAGAGTAAAGAGCACCACTTAAACACACACAAGGCTTAACGTGAAGAAAACTGATGAGCACAGAATTGCCACAGCTGAAAAAGACCTCTAAGATCATCAAGTCCAACTTCATCTAACTCTACCAGGGCAGCTACTACACCACATCCCACCACATGAGCACCCCATCTAGACAGCTTTTATAGACATCCTGGGATGGCAGTTCAACCACATCCCTGGGCAGACTGTTCCAGTCTTTCCTAATCCTTTTAGTATAGAAGTTTTTACTGATGTCTAACCTAAACCTCCCCTGGTGTAACTTGATACCATCCCTCTTGTCCTATGGGTTGTGACTTGTGAGAAAGAGGATTTGGAATAACAAAGGACAAAACTTGACGAGGCAACACAAAAGTACAGTTCCTCTGGATAGAAACACACCTCAGGATCTAGACACTGGAGGTCAAATACCACCACAGCACTGCAGAGCCTTGCAGCTATTGAATGTATCTGCTAAGTTCAATATCTTTTATGGATATGTAAGGATACCTCACACAAAGATGCGTGCTAAGACCATGCAAAGGGGAACATCATCTTCCCCAGCGCCTCAGAGTGCATGTTAACACATTTGCTAGGAGAAGAGTCAATACTGATCTTACTTGCACATTTTTAACATCCAAAGTTCAAATCTTGACTGTGTGGGCCGGGACATACACTAAGAAAAGTCTATTGGGAAGAAAAATAAATGAAAGAAATTGGTATCTGCCTCTGAGGATCTCAGCACTGCTTGGTCCACTCCTTTTAAATGCATTGCTGAGAAGAGTCAGATGAAATTCCTGCTAGAGAGAAAAAACCACCCTGTGTGTGCTGTGATCCTTCACTTTGATTCAGGGCAGCTCTCAGGGAGATCTTGCACACAAAGCACCAAGATCAGCTGCATTTTGTTTCTCTACCACAGGTCAGAGCCACTCACCAACAAACCTCCTGAACTGGCCCAGAACTGCCTTTAAAACGTCCCAAAACTGCCGAGCAGTAGTCCAACAGCCCACGAACAAGGGCACTTGCATTTCCATAGCAACTAAACAAACACTTGAAAAGGTAACAAAATAAAACCCACAAAGACTACCCAAACAAAACAGAACTCACTGGTCTCACCCACCCTGAGCAATGTCTAAAATGAAATATGTGTGGTTGCCTGCACCTGCAAATTACTGCTGAAAGCTCTTTCTGTATCTCTCAAAGATCACAATTCCAGCCACAAGCCTGCTAATTTTGGTAGTAAATAGGCAACTTTTTTTTTTTTTTCTCCCACTAACTTCTTCAGAAACTAAGTGAGAAAGCACCCAGGGACCCCTGGCTATTATGTTTATGTACAAAGGGCAGAGAGGAGGGGCAGCTCACGCATGGAGTCCATACAATGGCTTCCTGAAGCAGAGGAAACATTCTAAAGAAGCAGAGGCAGGAAGTGGTGAAATACTGAAAGTAGTCACTTGCTTCCCTGCAAAGATAAGTGTCAACCAACAGAGCATTGCCTGTCCTTGTGAAAGAAAAAAAAAAAAGGGAGGCAGGAAGCTGTGGGAAGAGGGAAGAAAAGAAACAAAAAAAACCCCAATCTACGTCTCAGTGGCTACACAAGCTGCCATTTCCAAGGAGCCTCAAAAAGTGTCCAAGGAGTCCAGAAGCGCAGATGTAAGAAGCAGATCCTTCTGGTTGAAATTGAGCCCTAAATTCTACTATATATAAAAAAAAGAAAAAAGAAAAAAAGGAAGCAAAATAAAGTTTTTTTTTCAGACATTAAAACACAATCGCCAAGAGCTACTGCACTTGCACCAAACCACCTGGTTTCTGTCCCGGTTGAGGAGTGCAGTTGCTGTGCAGCCTCCAGCCTGTCCCCACTGCTGCCAGCCACACACTGCCTGCTCCCTGCCTGCTTCTATCTACCACAGGATGTAACACCGCAGACCCAACCCTGCCCAAGCTGCTGCTGCGATCTAATCTCAACCCCCCTCCAGCTAAGCACTGGCCTGAGCCACTACAAAATAATGCCCGAGTTGTTGATTTTTCAGAGCAGAAGGCGCACGGCGGTGCCGTTAAACAGACCCTGGCCAGGCAGGACAGCGCCGGCAGCTTCCTTTGTTCCGGGCCCCAGCTGCGGAGGGTTGATAGCAGCACCCTGACAGACGAGCACCATTCAAACCAAGCTGATCTCCCAACCCTCCCTGCCAGACCCGCTCGGCAGCAGCACTGCGGACACAGATAGGCGACTGCCGCCTCCGGACGGCACCGGGACCGGCCCCTCGGTGGGGCCGCGCTCGACGGGGGCTGTGAGGTGCGTCCCGCTGGGCAAGGACCAAGCTGGCACGGAACCTGTCCAAAACCCACCCAAAGAGGCGAGAGGAACGAGCAAACTACCGAGAACTCTGTCACTACACCGGCTCCCGGCAGCATATCCCCGGGGCTGTCATATTCACTACCGCAAGCTTCCGCGGCCGCCGAAGCCGGAGCCTTCGCAGGCTCGCACATTCCACTTTAAGCCATTTTCACACCGTGAGCTGGCTGCTGGCTGACCTGCCCGGTCAGTCCCGGTGCGAAAGCGTCCAACGCCACCAGCCCCGGCCCCCTCAGCTGCCGCCCGCCAACCCGGGCCGAGGTTTCCCGGCAGGCAGACGGAGATGCAGAGGCTCAATGGGGCTGGCTGCCCGGCTCCGACGGATAGCGGCCAGGACCCGCGGCGGCAGCAGAAAGGCCTTTGCGGAGCCAGGCGGACAGGACTGCCCCTCGCTTACCGGCGCGGGTTCCGCAGCTGCACCGTCTCCATGGCGCCGTGCAGCAGCACTGTGACAGGCGGGCGAACGCTCAGCGCCTCGCCATCGCCGCTCACCGCCTCGCCATCGCCGCTCA
>VWZI01020016.1:960455-979726 GCA_013396835.1 Psilopogon haemacephalus
CGCTGGAGCTGCTGGAGGCCGCAGGTACGCTCCTTCCCGGGGTGGGGCCGGGCGGGCGGCCGGGCGGTTCCCGGGCGGTCACCGATCCCGTTTGTGTCCCGGCGCAGGGGAGGCCGCGGCCGAGGAGCGGAGCGTGCTGCTGGCCAACCGCGCCGCCTGTTACCTCAAGGACGGAGCCTGCAGCCTCTGCGTCGCCGACTGCAGCACGTGAGTGGCGGCGGGAGCCGGGGGGGAGGCTCCTTCATCATCCTCACCGCTAGGTTAGGGTGGGAGGCGAGGCCGGGCCGGTGGCATCTCCGCAGCACCGCAGGCCTGACTTGGCCCCGCCGGGCTCACGCCGACCCTGTCGCTCTCTGTCGCAGCGCCCTGGAGCTTGTCCCCTTCGGGGTCAAACCCCTCCTGAGGCGGGCCGCGGCCTACGAGGCCCTGGAGAGGTACCGGCTGGCGTACGTGGACTACAAGACGGTGCTGCAGGTGGACTGCACCATCCAGGCGGCTCACGACGGCGTCAACAGGTAACGCTGCTCAGCTGCGGCCAGCCCGGGCGCTCCGCCGCCCTCCAGCCGCTCTTGCCGCCCTGGCGCTGCTCCTGCCACCCTGGCAAGTGCAAGCAGAGTCCTGCCACCCTGGCAAGTGCAAGATGAGTCCTCGGCACACAAAGCATAAAGTTACAGAGTCTTAGAATCGTTTGGGTTGGAACCTTGAAGATCAAATCTAACCATTCTCTGCCTGCTGGCATCCTGCTCTCTTTGCAAGATGCTGGTTGAGGGCTGGGAACGAATTCCCTGGGTCTGTTTGTGCTCTGCTGGGTGCTTGGTTTAAAGGAACTAACAGGTACAAGTTGCAGTGCCCTGTCCCCTAAGGCTCCCTATGCTGACTGTGCTGTAGTTCTTCCTTTTCTCCTCCTGGCGTGGTCATCCTCACTCCATTGCTTGCCAGCCTGAGGAGTGACAGGCATGTCTCTTGCCAGCTTAGCACTGGCAGCTTCGGCCCTTGTGCCCTGATATTTTTAGCCACACTGACATGAAGAAGATCCTTTAGTTCATGTCCTGTCTGTAAAATTCTCTTTGTTTAGATGCATGGGGAGGGGTTAGTGGAGATATGGTGTCCTGGCTACCTGAGCCAGATGAAAAGTGACCTTACTGGCTACAGCTGCAGCAGTCAGGGTGCCTCTCTATCCCAGGATGACTAAAGCCCTGCTGGAGAAGGATGGTGTGAACTGGCGCCAGAAGCTCCCACCAATCCCCACAGTCCCAGCTGCTGCCCAGACGAGGTGGAGCAGTCCTTCTGCTGGAGGCCCTGGGGCAAACACTTCTGTGACGGCACCAAAGGGAGAACCAGGTGAGAGCATGCCCCTGGGCTGGCACAGTGCCCTGTAGCTCAGAAGGATAATGAAGGAGACAGCTGCTGTGCCTGCTTGGCATGTCTGCAGCTGTGGCTGAGGCCTGGTTCTACCACAGCCTCTTTGGTTGACTCTGGATCATTTGATGTCTCTGTGTCTTACCTCTGATTCAGGGATGTTTGCTTTCTGAGATGATCTCGTCAGGCTTATGGTGTTCTGTTCTCTTTCACCCTGTTTTCAGATCAGGCTGCTGCTGGCACAGAGAGAGCTCGAACTCTGAAGGAAGAAGGAAATGAACTTGTAAAGAAAGGAAACCATAAAAAAGCAGTTGAGAAGTACAGTGAGAGTTTAAAGCTCAAGCAGGAATGTGCCACTTACACCAACAGGTACTACTCAGAAATTTGCCCAAGCACTCCTTGGCCCTGTATAAAACCTGTCATGGTACTTTAGACAGTGCTGCCTAATGTTTGCTCCTACAAACTCACACACATACACCCCAAGTGCAGACTTGCCTGTAGTTGTGTAATGTTCTTTTGAGCAAGTGCTGCAAAACCCCTTGGAGACGTTTGGCTTAGGGCTGCTAAGGGATTTCTCCCTTTAATGCTTGTCTGTCAGGGCTGTGGTATTTTGAGTGGTGTCTGCTGCCCCAGGAATCACAGGTTGCAGACATGTACCAAGTACATGCAAGACAATTGCAGCCAGCAAAGCATGCTCTGGAATGGTGTGGCTAGGGACCTGCCTCCTTGAAGTGCAGTTTCTCAGATTTAGAGCAGGTTGCTCTTAAAATCCTCTTCTTTTCCAGACCAAAAAACTGTGTCTATTTTTTTCCTTCTTGTGGCCCTTGAAGCTAGAGTTCCAGCTCAGATGTAGAAAAAGAACAGGAACAGAGAAAACTTAGAAGTGGAATCTGCCAGTGGAGAGGTGAACATTCTAGGGCTAGGCCACAGAACAGCAACAATGTCTAGAAGAACAGCTTGTACCTTCCCCTTGCTGTTTCTGTGCCTGTTGCTATCTGCCCCCCTGCTGCTGCTTTTGCCACTTCGCTGTCACTTGACCCCTTCCCCATCTTCCTTAAGGTTATTATTTTTTTCCTGTAGTAGTTTATTCTCCTTCTGCTGTTATATTTAGTTTAAACTATAAGAAATACAATTTCATTTCTCTAGACTTTTCAAAAAAATCCATGTTGTAATGAGTTTATTCTCCCCTGGGGGAGGGAGCTGCTTTAGCCTAGTACACTTCTTTGAACCGAAACAAACAAGCTCAAGGAGTGAGATGACTTCATGTGGAAAGATAAAGCTGGACTCCAACAACACTCTTGTGTTGTGCTGGGGCTGGCTGAGATTTGCACTGTGTGCTGCAGCAGTAGGTGCTGTCTTCAGCCAGAGGTCTCTAACCAGGTTCTTGTGTTGCAGAGCTCTCTGTTACCTGTCTCTGAAGCAGTACAAGGAGGCAGTACAGGACTGCACAGAAGCTCTGAGGCTAGATCCTAAAAATGTTAAGGCACTCTACAGACGTGCCCAAGCACTGAAAGAACTGAAGGTAAGTCAGTTTTTGGGTGGATTCAGTCCAGAACTAGAAGCCTTTGCATGCAGGACAGGGTCCAAAATGCCTTTTAGAACTTGTTTCTGTGCTAGACCAAACCTGCCATCAGATAGCTGAGACTTTTATGGACAGAGTGGGAGTTTTCTTTCACATCAGTGCTATGCATCTCACAAGTTCCTCAGCATTAGGGCCTGTTCCCAGTGATGCTGAAAGCAGATACCTGTGTGAGCTTTATCTTTTCATGGCTGGTGAGAGGTTCTGCAGGCAGTACTGGGTGACATACTGCTTTGGTGTTGCATTCAGAACCCAGAGGAGTGCTGGAATTGTCATCTTCTCAGCTCTAGTTTAAGCATGTTTTAGAAGAGTTACATTGATGTTAGTGCTTAAGCCATTAGGGAGTCACAGGCTGAGTTGTGTTGCCTTTGCTGGGTGGTAATTCTGTAGCCTTAGACTGCATTTTTAATGCAACAACACTTAAACTATTCCCTTCTAGGATTACAAATCGAGCATTGCTGATATCAAGAGCTTGTTGAAAACTGAACCAAAGAACACAGCTGCCCTGAGACTGCTGCAAGAACTGAACAGAACCTAGGGTAACCAAGCAACGAGGAAAGCTTTGTTTTCCACTGCAGAAGAAAGCTTTTTCCCTTCTAATTAAGTTAGAGGGACCAATCTTACCGCAGGATCTTTCACTGCTGCTGAGATGTTCTGTGCCAGCACCATGGATGTTAAGGCACAATCTGTATCAGCCTCTACTGTCTGGCTCTGTGATCAAAGTTAATGCCCCTCTCTTAGAGGCGTACAGCTTAACTTCCCTGGGTGAAGTCACATTTTCTGTAACCTCAGGGACTTTTCAGGCTGGCTGCAATGCATGTGAAGTGGCAGTTTTCTTTCTGAGGAGCTACAGAGCTTTTTCTTTTTTTTTTTTTTGTCCTTAATCAGGTGACAGCTCTGCTGCATTTGTGCTGCTATCACTGAAGGTTGCTGCAGAAACTGCTGCAGTTGCCCTTGCACCAGTAGTACCATTCTTGTAATGGAGGCATAGTTACTTGTGCAGGGCTGAGCTTGGTCTCTTTCCCCCTTGGTGCCTGCTGGCCCTCAGGTGAGTTTCTGCTGCCTCGTGTGGCTGAGCAGATGTTTACAGGAGCAGCTTTCCTTCAGTTTTGATCCCTCTGCACATGTGTGAAAACAGCAGCAAGTTAAGCCTGTCTTGGTACACTGTGCATCACTTTCACATTCTGGGTGCTTGGGAGTTTTACAACTGGTGGTTGTTTTTGGTTTATTGGGGTTGTTGTTTCTTTTTAGACCACTTTTAGCTCCTTTGTGCCTTTTGGAGCAGCTAGGGGATGTTGGAGGGAGGAGAATATGCAGTAACATCCCAGCTGAGGTCTGGCTTGCTACTTCATGCATGATTATAGTTTTTGCTCCTCTTATCTGGTAGTGATGGCACTGACTAAGTGGGAGGTAAGGAGATACTTGGAGCTATTCTGTGAACCGTTAAACCCAGTTCTCATTAAAGCCATTTTTATTTTCATTGCAGAGCTGTGTGGTTTTGTAATGAATGGTATAGGGAGGCTAAAACACTTTTTAAACCACTCCATACTGTCTCCCTCGTTGGGCAGAGGACCTCAAGCCCTATTGTCACACTGACAGGACATGAAAATTTCACACCCTTGTTTAGCCTTGCACACTGCCTGAGCAAAGTGCTTGTCATGACCCAGCAGCCTGAGCCAACCCTGGGCAGCAGGGGAGGTCGTGCTAAGATTTTAAAATGCCTTTGGAGTAAATTGAAGTGAACAGACACCAAAGGGCTGCTGAGGTGGGTTTGTCAGAACCAAGGGAAACTCAGTAATGGGAGGAAGGAGAAGGAAGGTGGGAAGAAAAAGGAGAAAGAAAAGAGTTAAGTCAGAGAAAAAGAAGAATATCACCACTCCTTGGATCCATCCCAGTAGGGGCTTCTGAGGTAGATACAAGATGTGGACCCCAGGCAGTGAGGTCCTGTTACACCCAGTAGGAGGAGGCTCTCTCCAGCTCCCAAAGGGAGGTGAGCACAGAGGAGTGAGTCATTCCCTGCAGTGCCTGCCCTCAGCCTTGCCGCGGCGCTGTTGCAGTAGTTCTAAGGGGTGACAGACTTGCTGCCTCAGCAGAAATGCTCTTGGCCCTGCTGAGCCATTCTGCCAAAGCAGCAGCTGTCCTCCAGAGCTGCTAAGGTCTATCAGAGCCATCACCCTGCCTCTTCAGACCAGCTCTGTCACACAGGTATGAGACAATAGAGCCCTTGGGCTCTCAGTGCTTTATCTAACAAGCCAAGCTACTGAACAGCACCAAGCCTGAGCACACTTACAACACAGACCAGGAGAAAGAAATGATCAGGGTTTAAATACCTTCACTTCCCACCTTGCTTCTGCCAGCAGTTGGTGTTTCAGGTGGGTACCCCTCTGAACTGAATTTGGAACTCGTGGCTGTACTTCAGCTGTAAGGCACCAGGGGCCTGAAAAAAATACTCCCTGAGGGGAACAAACTGCTTCACTTGTCCCAGCCCTGAGCATGGCAACTCCACTGATCCTGCAACCAGCACTTCCCCAGGCTGTTAGCAGATAAGTGTGAAGGATTTTGGGAGGGAAACCACAGGCCAGCAGTGCACAGATAAGCAGAGGAAGGTCACAGAACACAGGAGGAAGAGCAGCTTCACTTAGTTCAGAGCTATCCTTTTAGCAGCCTTTCTGTTACCACTGGTGGCAGATACCTGCACTGTTCAATCCATCACAACACCTCTGGGCAGCAGCATTCACTGCCTCTTTCCCCTCTCAGCAACAGCAACGTGTCCTTGTACCTTGCCTCTAAGACTTGCCACAGCAGTATCACCAGATAAAGACCAAGCACAGCTCCATCCCTTCCAAGAGCCACAGCAACTGCTCACATTGGCATTGCTGCTCCTGTTCAACTCCCTAAAGCCTTCAGGCTTCCCCTAGGAATGCAGCCAGGGAAATTCTTTGAAACCTTTCCAGTGTAGTTGGGCAATCCAAGTTCCAATTCCTTAGTTTCTGACAAAGGTTTTAAAAGACCTCGATCCTTGCTCACATCTTTCATATGCTGCTCTGATGTCCTTGCACTCCTTGCCTCCATTCTATGCCTTCTTTAACAGCTTCTTTCAGCCCAGCTCTCCATTATTGTAGGTGGTACCACAGGCATGTCTGGACCAGCCTGTTACACCTGAAAATGGATTGCAAGGCAAGCTAGCCAAAAATAGGATTCACTTCTAAAGCTCCATTACCCTCACACAAATACACATTTTGCCACTGGAGACACAGCTTGAAAGCTTCCAGGCAGTTACACTTACGGAAAAATAACAACTTAAGTGAAAATGCTGTAGAAGTGGCTTAAAGTCCTTTTTAAGTGTCTCACCACGGAGGAAATGCCCAAATAGTGCCCGGTTCAGGCTGAGGCATCCACCGTGAGGAAAAGAGAAAATATTTAAGGTCAGAAGTGGCAAAATAAAGGCAAGAAAAAGGAATGATTCAAGGGCCCAGGGAAAAGTCCCAGGCTGGGCAGAGCAGCCACAATGCAGGAGCAAGGGTGTGAGTGACAGTGCTGAAATGCTGGGAGGAAGGGAGGTAGGAGAGGTGAGTCAGCAGCAAGCTGGAGTGAGAGCATGGTACAGCACCAACAGCACTCAAGTTGGACAGACAGAAGGTAGCTGACTGCTCCCTGGAGCTGACAGGAGCACCACCTAAGTCCAATTCATCACTCTCAAGTGCCAAAGAGCCTCTAAGGACTCAAAATTCCTCTCCTAACTAGGACAAGCAGAGCATTAAGGCAAGGATGAAGACAAATACATGCTCTAGGGAAGGCCCAGAGGACAGAAAACAGCAACAACAGGTCCCAGGTACTCCTGAAAGCAGGGAGTGCCCCAGTGGGATGTAGTTATGAAGGTTTCCAGGCCCATCAGTGACTCCCCAACTCCACTGGTCAGCAACACAGTGCAAAAGCAGCTTTTGGCTTACAGCTGCTCCACAGTGCCTCAAAAGAGAGGGTTTGTGTACCACTGACACGCTCAGGGTGTGGTGAGCAGCAGAAGGCACTTGGTGCCAGTGCTCCTGCAGGCATACAAGGCCCAGCACAAAGAAGAATCATTCAGGTTGGGAAGGATTCCTGAGATCATCAAGTCCAACCCTTGGCCTTACTCTAAAAGTTCACCTCTAAGCCATACCCACAAGCACCACATTTAAACGACCTTTAAAGCACATCCAGGGTTGGGGACAACCTCCTCCCCGGGCAGCCTGTTCCAGTGAACCACAGAAATATCATAGAATGGTTTAGGTTGGAAGGGCCCTCCAAGACCATCCAGTTCCTACCCCCTGCCATAGGCAGGGACAGCTCCCACTAGATGGTGCCCTGGAAAAGGAAGTTTTAAACAGCTACCCAGAGAGCTCAAAATCCCACTAGATGGAATGGAATTTGGTTAAAGCCACCCTCCTAGAGAGCCATGAAGAATCAGGAGAGCCTGCTGGCTGGCAGTTCAACTACACATCCCCTCCTGTCAGCTCTCAGGACTTCTGCCCCACCAGCACTACTACTGCTACCTGAGGTACAGCAGCCTGATCCTCCTAGAGAGCCATAAAGGCCCAGGAGAGCCTGCTGGTTGGCAACTTGGTCACTTCAACCTACACATCCCCTCCTGTCAGCTCTCAGGACTTCTACCCCACCAGCACTACCAGCCTCAAACCTGAGTTGCAGCAGCCTGAGCCAAGCCCAGGAACCAGGCAAAAGTATTTGCTGCCTTCCTGCAGAGGGAACCAGCCCATGCCTTGGGTGTGGAAGCATTGGCTCTTTATTAGTGTCAGGAACAAATAAAACTACAGACCTGGGCTCCACACTACATTTTACAAGGTGCTACCAGTAGTGAGGAAAAGCAAAACAAACAAACAAACAAAAAAAAAAAAAAATCAATGTGGGGATTTTTTTTTTTTTTTTTTTTTTTTTTTTTGGTACAAGTGCAGGAGGAAGCAGTTTGCCAAGGTTCAGAATGCACACAAAAATGAGGATGGGGCACTGAAGGCAAGCCAGGCAGGAGTCCAAAAGCACAGTGGGATTGCTGCTGCTGTCTTTTTGCAGGCAATGCTCTCAGGGCTCATTCTCAGGCCTGAAGTCTGTGAGAAACAGAGAACCCACACAGGCATTGCTCAGTTGCCAGAGGAAGGATTTCACCCACACAAGGTGAAATTCACCTAAAGCTCTTCTAAGGTGGTTTCCTTCAGATCACAAGTCAAGAAGGTATCTTCAGAGGGGTGCACAGGAGTCTGACTCATTTGCCAAGGTGCCTGTCCCAGTCCCAGCCCCAGCAGCAGCTCTCCTGGCCAAGCCCAGGGCTGCCAACATTTTATAGGCTATATCCTGACAGAGGTCTGCAAAACAGCACTGAGCACCCCCCGGAAAGATTATGTTGATTTCCACTAGACCCCCAGAAAAGCAAGGTCCTTTCCTGCCTTCCCCTCTGGCTGTACAATCATTGCCCTCACCAACAGGACAAAACCCCAAAAAAAACCAAACCCCAAACCAGCCCACACGGGACCAGGTCTCTGCAGCATAATTAAGCCTGGAAAATAGAGGCTGCTGTCTCAGAAATGGAATATTATAGTCAAAGACACTTTGGCTTCTCATCAGACTTGGCCTGGAGAAGAAGCCCAATCCCCAGGTTCAGAGCCAGAAGCCCTGAGCACACCACACAGTGCCAAGGCCTGCCCCAGCTGCCCAGACGTACCCAGGGTCACTGCAGGAATGGCACAGCACTGCCCTTGTGTGATGCCTCCGTGACCTGGTGTGCCTGCAGAACAGCCACAGCCTCCTCGATCTGGCAACAGAGCACAGGGCAAGGGCAGGTTGAGCTGCTCCAGTGTAGGAGCACTGCACACCAGATGCAATGTTCCAGGCCACTCCCAAGAGGTCAGGGACTTAATGCTAAAATCTAAGTCTGCTGCTCCCACAGGAGGCTGATCAGCCCAAAGACCTCCTCCTGTCTCTTCCCTTGGGAAATGCTGAGGCATTTCTCCTTTTCTGCAGGAATCAGCACTTGCCAGAGAAATTGGACTTCTCTGTAGGTGAAGTTGGCTAAGAGCACCCAGCAGAAAACAAGAAAAGATCAACGGAAAAGTAGAAGTGAATCCTGTCTCCAGGGGGATGCAATCAATCAGTTCACTGCAACCAAAGCCAAATGTTCACCAGGATTAAAGAGGAAATGCTGCAGAGACAGCAGCTTTGGTTTGTAATCCCAGGAAAAGCATCTCCCCATCTCCTCCTGGGGAGTGACACCTGCCCTGTCTTTCCCCCTTCATGTCCCAGCTACCTCCAAACCACTCTCAAAGCTTGGCCTGTGCTTCCAGGGAGCTGCTCTCAGCTTCTTTGCTGAAAGTACTCAGCTGTGCCATCAACCCAGAGTCCTTTCTGCTCAATTTTAGCTTCACAAAGAGCAGCTATTTGCTCTTCTAGTGGCTATCAGTGTCCCTGGCCACGATCACCCTCCTTGCAGCAGCAGGTCATTAGCCCTCTAGAGTGTGGCTTGTTCAGGCACCAAATGCCTCCTACCTTGGAGCACAGGGAGTCAGGGGACTCCAGAAGCAGCAGTAGCTCTGAATTGTCTATCTCCAGCAGCATCCCAGTGATCTTGCCAGCCAGTGAGGGATGCATCGAGTGGATGAGAGGGTAGAGGCGCTCACCTGCTCCAGACACAGGTAGGACATCAGCTCTGTGCAAGATCTCCAAGCAATTTCAAACCCAGTACAAACCCCCCTGCCCTCCTGACTCCATCCTTTCGACTGAAAAGGGATACAAGAGTGGGGATGGTGCTGGAAAAAACACTGCCCACAGGCAAAGCTACTCCAGCATGTCACAGTGGCAGTAGGCAGGGGAGCTGCTGGGTGAAGGCAGACAGCAGCAGAAGGGTGGTGGACACCAGACAGCACCAAAGCCTGAGGACTGCAACAGCAGCACTGATCCCAAGCACTGTGGTGCTACAGAGCTCCACCAGACAGGGAGTCCATTTTGTTGCTTCCAAACCCTTTGAAGGCAGCCTGAGTATTTCTCATTCAGAGCAATCCCACAAAAGTTTCACAGCTTCTCCCAGCAGCTAACTTATCCCTGGTGGGTGCAAATCCCCATGCCCACAGCCTGACCTCCTCCAGCAGAGCAGCTGTGCCACTCACCTATCATTTGCTTCTGCTCCTGAGGAGGGGCTGCTGCAAGCATGGATGCTGTCAGTGGCTCCTGCCCCTGAACATGCACAGCAGGTTCTCCCACCTGGAGATAAACCCAAGGACAGCAAGAGTCAAGAGCTGGAAGCAATGCACGAGTCCCCTGGGGCTTGCAGGAATGGTGCTGGTCCCCAGCTGCAGGGCAGCATCTCACCCTCCCGGGAGGCTGCTGCAGGCTCCAGCGTTGCCTGTGCACAACTACTGTATCCACAGCCCCAGTTAGTCCAGCAGCCCCCAGAAAAGGCCCCAGTCAGAGCCACAGGGATGCAACCAGGTTAGCCCAGAGGAGGAGCAGACTCGTGCCTGATGCAGTGCCCATGCCAAAGCTGGGAGCCAGTTACCTGCGAGGCCACCACGGGTGGCATCTGTGCCATGTGCTGAGCATTCCTGACAGTGGAGGAGTACTTGTACTGCTGAGCTCCCCGCGGCAGGGTGGGGGAGGAGGGCACCCGGGCACTGACTGTCTGCGTCCCGATGTTGACTGCAACAGGGGTGGGAATGTCTGTAAGAAATCCTTTAAACGTGTGCCTGTGCCGAGGGGGCTGGAGCCACAAGGATGCTGTGCTCCACCAGAGGGATGCTCAGGGGCTCAAAGCAGCCCCCAGGCCAAAGGCAGCCTCCCCAGTCAAGGCAGGGCACTGCCATCCTGCCTGCAGGGTCACCCACAGCAGCTTGCCCAGGATCAGGCAGGTTTGGCGTCTCTCTAGAGAAAGAGACTTCACAACCCCTCTGAGCAGCCTCCTCCAAGGCAGTTCAGCCAGAGCCAGCAAGAACCTCTCTGCTCCTGCCCAGGAGGTCCCTTCCCAATCTCCATCTCAGTCTGAATACCAAGCTCAGGGTGCTGTGGCTGCATCACCATCTGTAATGAACATCCTCAAGGAGCAGCCAGCAGTGACACCAATCTGCAGCCCACAGCCCTGCCCCAGCAGCAGCACTCATCTACTGCAGGCACTGTGGCAGCCCCACCACAGGCAAGGGCACTATCTGGACTCCTCCACAAGTGATCCACGTTCAGAGGCAGGCACTAAAGCTACACCCAAAGCTGGGTCCTTGCCCCACTCACCCACTCTCTGGGCCTGGTGGGGCACTCTGGGCACCTGGGTCGAAGCCTGTCTCATGGTGCTGATGTTGGACAGCAGGCGCCGGGGTGGGACAGCAGCCCTCAGCACGGGGGTAGATGCAGGATATGCTGTGGCAGAGGTGGAGCACGATCAGTAAAAGCTTCCCAGCAGCAGATCTGTGGGAGGTGTGGGGGGGGAGCAAGTGGGGAAAGCCCAGAAACACCTCACCTCTGGGCGCAGCCCTGGCACTTCATGCCCTGGTGCCCAGCACCGTGAGCCCAGCACCAAACCCACAGGCACTCCTCCAGGGAAGAGCCCCCCGTGGCCACATGCTTCATGCTGCTCCCAGAGCCCCTGAGCCCCCCAGGGAGGGAGATGCTGACTCACAGGGAGCCCGCGAGGGCTGCGCGCTCCAGCGGGCGGCAGGACGGACTGGGACAACTGGGCTGGGGCTGTAGAAGGTCGCTCTGGTTTGTGGCTAGGAAAGAACACATCACCCAAAGGTGAACTGGGAGCTGAAGGGAACCAGCCTAACCCAGGGGCTGCTGCACACCGACAGACAAGCCTCAACCACCCCCTGCAGCGTGCCAGAGCAGCCTGCAGCCTCGCTGCCTGTGCCTCCTCCCTTCAGCTCCACTCATCTCCTCCACACAAGCTCCTGCACCTCTGTCAGCCTTCTCCTTCCCCTCATTTCATCACCAGACTTATGCTCTGTGCTCACACTGACCCCTCCTCTGAGGAGCAGTCAGCAGCTACCAAATGCCCATCTCACAGGCTGGAATGCTCCCACCCCTTCGTCGAGCCCTGCTGCTTACAAAGCAGAGCTGACATCAGCAGGTCCCACCGACCCCACCCCAGCACATGCCTGGCTCTGCACGACTCAGAATGTGCTCCCCAGCCCTACTGCCTCCCCACTCTGCCAGCCAGAGCAAACCGAAGCCCCAGTGCGAGGAGTTTGGGAGCAGGGACTTACCTGGGGGACTGGGGGTAGGAAGTAGCCCGGGGGGGGCTGGAAGGAGCCGAGCAGAGGGCCAGGCAGGGCCCTCATGGTGGCTAACCTCTGCATGTACTGGTTGGTGAGGATTGCTTTGCGCTCCTCTTTCCTTTGAGCCAGAGCAACATAGAGAGGCTTAGTGCTGACGATCCGCCCATTCATTTCTGTCACAGCCTTGGTGGCCTCTTCTGGAGAGGAAAAACATACAAAGCCAAACCCTTTGCTGTGGCCACCCTCTGTCATCACCTAAAATTGGATTAGAACAAGACAGCTAAGTCCAGAGATCGCTGCAGCACTCGTGAAGCTTGGCGCAGTGGGGAGCTACCTGGGACCCACCACCCTCAGGCACCCCACTGCAGCTGCCCAGCAGCCCTCTGCAGCCTCCTGCTCCAGGGTGGGACAGATGTGGCTGCACCCCTAGGGCACCGTGAGGAGGTTTTGCTCAGGCAAAACCAGCAGGTTTGGTGGGTGAAGTGGCAGAGTCTGGGCCAGCCCAAGGTCTGCAGCCTGTGCCTCAGCCCACAGGACCCATGGGACAGCAATGCTCCCTTGCTCAATGCCAGCAAATGCTGGGCACCAGCAGGACACTATGGCCTGCCTGAGGGCCAGGCAGTATCTGTCCCCACCTCTGTCAGGCTACAGAAAGCTGGCCTTAAATCTAGACCATCCTTCTGCACCCATGCATGCAGACTTTCAGAAGGCTGACAGCAGTCTGGGTGGCAAGACTGACAGGTTATGGTTTTCCAGAAGGCCAAATGCCAGCTTGTCACCCTGCTTTCCACAGAGCAAGGTGGCTTGTGGGTCATTTCCACTTCTACCAGGGCCACTTTGGTTCCAAAAGGGCAGAGCAGCTGTGCAATACTCAGTGATGTGGCTTTAAGGTCCCATATCCTGCACCTTGTCAGGGCTGGGGTAACTCAGGAAGACTACCAAAGATTTGCTGAGATCAGGAAGCTGCTGAGGAGAGCATGGGGTACAAGTGGCATGTCCTTCACACTTGGCTTGAGATACAAGCCAGCAGCAGGGAGCCATGACTCAAGAGTGTGATAGTCCTGACCCATTTCCCAGCACTGAGCCAACCCCAGAGCCCCAGTGGCAGGCCTGGTCCCTCACCTTGGCACTGGTGATGGTGCCATAGGGAGAAAACTCCTTCCTCAGCCTCTCATCATCTATCCCATCATCCAGGTTCTTCACATACAGGTTGACTCCCTGCAAACAGGCAAAGAAGCAGTTTAGCTTCTGGACTCCCAAAGGTTACAGCAGATTGTCGAGCTGCACCTGTCCTTCACCAGCAGGCTCAGACAGAGGTTGCAACATTCCAGACATCCTCTGCAGAGCTGCCACAAGACTGGTGACGTGGAGAGGAGCCAGGACCACACATGAGCTCCACTCAGAAGCAAGACACTTTGTGAAGAGGGTACCCAAACCATCGCCATGGAGCTGCTCCTAGAGCTCAGGAAGCTACTTCATTTCAGACTGGACTTGAGGAGGAAGTTCTGTACCATGAGAGTGGCAAGAGCCTGGAATGGGTTGCCCAGGGAGGTGGTTGATGCCCCATCCCATGAGGTGTTTTTGGCCAGGCTGGCAGAGGCTGTGGGCAGCCTGATCTAGGGTAGGGTGTCCCTGGGCATGGCAGGGGGGTTAGAAGTAGATCTTTATGGACCTTTCCCACCCTGACTGATTCTGTGATTTCCAGGCAAATATTTAAATTCTTGGAAAGGAGCAGTTATGTTTGCTCACCTGCCAACACCATCCTGGGTTTTGAGTTCTCTCCTGGCACTGCTTCCCAGGACATCACCAGGCAGTGGCCAGACCCCCATGCAGGTCTCCCATTGCAGAAGGGACCCAGCACACCAATCTGCTCCAGAGAGCTCTCCCCGAGCTAGGATGTGCCTGCTTGCCCAGGACATGTCCCTAGTGCAGACCCCCCAAGACCGGGGACCCTGCTGTCCTCTCACCTGGTACTTGCTCACTCGCTCCTGCTTCATCTGCTCAAACTTCCTCTTCAGCTCGCTCTGGCGCTCCAGCCGCTTCTGGGCCCTGCCCACGTACACCACACGCCCATTGATCTCCTTCCCGTTCATGTCAGCCACTGCCTGCCAGCAGAAGGAAGAGCTCTCAGCACAGACAGGCTGACAGCCACAGCCCTGCTCTTCACCACCACAGACAAACTGACAGCCACAGCCCTGCTCTTCACCCACCACAAGGGCAGGGACGCAGCTCCGCTCCCCTTCCCCAGGTCCTGCCCACCCAGGCAAACACCAAGCTGGTGAAGTCGCCCCAGGGGAGAGGTGAGAAGATGAGCACATGGGCAGCAAGGAACTTCTTGCCTTCTGGGCTTCTTCGTGCTTCTCAAAGTTGACAAAGCCAAAGCCCTTGGAGCGGCCAGTGCTGTCCATCATAACTTTGACACTTAGAGTCTTCCCTGCAAAAGGAAAGGACCATCTGAAGAAGGTTGCCCACCAAGGGAGCGCTGCTAGCACACAGCCACTATGGGATGCCAGCCCAGGGAGGAGATTGGGTGGCCCTGGCAGTACGGAAGAGCCAAGCAAGAAGTCACACAGTAGAATCCCCACCCTGAGGCCGGAGTGGGAGTCTGTGTGTACTGGTGAAGGCAATTCCTTCCACTGGTGAAGGCAATTCCTTCCACCCTGGATTGCTCTTAGCTATTTTTTTTTGTTTGTTTCTCCAGGCAGCAGAGCAAGTTCTGTCAGAAGTTCTCATCTCCTCTACATATGAGCAGAGGTATTGGGTTTGCATGGGTGGTGTTCAGAAATCACCAGGGCCAAGCATGGGCACAACACCTCCAGTTATGAGCTAAACTAAAAAGCCTTCAGACAGCACATTGGGCTTGAGACAACTGGGGAAAAAAAAAACAACAAAAACAAAACAAAAACCATCATAAAGCACAAATCTCCACTTTTGTAGCCCAAGAAAGTTAAAGATTTTTTTTCCAGGGCAGCATCCAAACCAAATCACCCTGCACCACAGCAGGAAAGCACACAGCATCCTGGTAATTGATAATTGAAGCCTCAACTGAGACCCTTCAGAGAGGTGGTGTTTAAGTGAGCCAAGTCCCACCAAGAGGAGGGGCTCAGTATTTCAGTCCAGCACTCTCCCTGGCTTTCCTTGCCATCACCCCACGTCTTCAGGCATCAGGAGGTTTGCCTCCAGCAGCTGCACTCACCAAACTTGGAGAAGATTGCCCTCAGCCTGTCGTCATCCATGTCATCCCCAAAGTTTTTGATGTAGACGTTGGTGAACTCCATTGCCCGAGTCCCAAACTCTGCCTCGCGCTCTTTGCGGGATTTGAAGTGGCCAACAAACCTGTGGGCACCAAGGAAAGGGACCTGAAACCCCCTGAGTGTGCCCTGCAGAGGGAGGCTGGACACAGGCACATCTGCCTCAGTACAGGCCACCAGAGATGCCAGCACCTCAGGCCATGCTTTGCTGACCCACACCCCCGCCCTGTGTTTCACATCCACTGACTGCAGCATGTTCTGCTCCAGCATTCTCCTCCCAAGACTTGGCACTGCTGAAATGGGAGAGAGAGCCACATCCTGGGGAAGGCACCACAGAAAACCCCCTAAGACACCAAAGGATGCCACCAAGTGCCAGCTTGCTTACTCCAAGGTATCTCCAAGCCCCTTTTGGGCAGCTGTTTGCTGCCTTTGCAACAGAGAGGGCTGAAGAGAGTAAGAATTTCAGCAGAGCTGAAGAACAACAAATTCTCTTCCTGCCCTGATGCTGACAGCTGGGATCGAGGACCAGCCCTGCTTTGTGGGCACTCATTACACTGCTTCAGCAACACCACACCTCCCAGGGCTGGACTCCTTCCCCAACATCAGGAACAGCTCCAAGCCACTGTCATGCTTCCAACAGCATCGACCAGAGTGACTCAGTGCTCCACAGCACCATGGAGCTGTGCATGGCAGGGAAGGATGGGAAGAGAAGAGAAAGAAGAGCAGTAGGAGATGGCAGCCCAAGAGGGCAGGGATTTGTTCCCCAGTGTGCACCAAGGCAAGGGAGGAGCAGAGCCAGGTGCAGAGCACTGCTCTGCAGCACTTACACTTTCCTGTCGTTGAGCAGCATTCCATTCATGGTCTCAATGGCCCGAGCTGCTGCCTCATGAGTCTCAAAGTGAACAAAGCCATAGCCACGGGATCCGTTCTCATCACAAACCACCTACAAATGCACAGCCAGGAGGGGGAGAGTCAGACACAGCTTTTCTCCACTCTTGCACACCTCATTTTCCAGGGCAATTTTCCCTCCCTGACATACCACTCCCACTGCAGTTAAGCTGCACTGAGGTGTTGGCAGCAGGTCAGGGAGTGAGGTGAGAGCTATGCCCTGTGGCTGCCCAGGGCCAGATGCCCTAATGAGGCCAAGGTGGGTGCCCACCAGCACTCAGTTTTTCATATGATGCCCAAGTGCTTGTGCCAGCAGTTCACCAAGCTCAGACAGGACAACAACACACAGCACCTCTGTACAGGGAAGAAGGAGAAGGTTCTGAGGCAATCAAGGCATGACCTTTTGGCTTCAAAGCAGGTAGGAATTTAGAGGAAACAAGAAAGTGAATTTCAGCTGCCTGGGGCATGTTGCCAAGAAGCCAGGGCACTTCCCTGCAGAGCCCATGAGAGCATGTACCTTGCAGGACAAGATGTTTCCAAAGGCAGAGAACGTGTCGTAGAGGGCTTTGTTATCAATGGAGTCATCCAGGTTCTTGATGAAGATGTTTCCAACCCCTGACTTCCGGAGCCCAGGGTCCCGTTGGGACCACATGATGCGGATGGGGCGGCCTTTGATCACTTCAAAGTTCATGGTGTCCAGGGCTCGCTCAGCTGGCAAAGGGAAGAAAGGAGGAAGGTAACCAAGACAGATCCCCTCCACGTCCTGCAGCAGCTGAGAGAGGCACAGAGGCTCATTAACCTAAATGAGGCTGGCAGTTCTGCCTCACAGGGCAGCCAGCACCAAGCAGGAGCTGCTCTCTTCTCCTCCAGCCACACCACTCCTTCCTTTATCACTTATTTTTTCCCCTCTCCAAAGCATGCCTGACTCCCACAGATGCCCAACTCATTTACCCAGTAAGGATTTTGGTCTCCAGGGCAACTAACCCAACAAATTCCCATCACATCTGCCTCACTCCAGCACAAAGCACCTCTAGGTCACAGCAGTGCATCACTGCAACACCTGCCAGGAGAGAGGCCTCTGCTCATGCTGTGAGTCACTGGGCAGCTGGCTGCCCTAGGGAAGGACAGAAGGGGTTTTGGTGACCTTCTGCATCACCTTATGGAGAAGCTTCCTCCCCCCACCAGCCCAAGGGCCAGCTCTGTATCCTCTCCCAGTCCCTAAGAGGAGAGGGGAGTGGGATGGATCACTACCCGAGAGCAACCAATACTCAACAACAGCACCCAAGCCCAAAGAGCTTCTCCACCCACTCACACAAGTGCTCTCCCCTTTCCACCACCTCCCCACCCTAAGCCCCTGCTGCAAGGCAGCTCCCTGGGGCTGTTGCTGGGCACATACCATCCACAGGCTGCTGGAAGTTTATGTAGGCATAGCCCAGGGACCGGCGGGTGGCAACATCCCGACAGACTCTGATGGACATGATGGGCCCAGCAGGTGAGAACTTCTCGTAGAGCATGGCTTCGGTCACGTCTGGGTGGAGGTCTCCCACATAAAGAGAGGCTAATGGGTAGCCAGGGCCACTAGCATTCATGATCAACCACAAAGCTCAGCTGTGGAGGAAGACAGACCCAAGGCTGCAAGGCACAGATTTCAGATCCCATGCAGCAGCCACGAACCCATGCTTGGGCTGGCCCCACCACAGCAGTGCAAGCCAGGCCCTTCCCTTCCCAGCAGCCTGGGGAGCTCCAAAGACGCTGCACTCCCCAAAGTTCTCAGGGACATTTCAACGTCTGTGCAAAAGCTGAGCTGAGGCAGCCCGCACACACCCGGGGAGCAGACAAACACCTTTTAGCACTTGAAAACCAACAGAATTACAGGTCCCCAGAAGACAAAAGGGCCTTTCTCCACCAGACACTTTCATTCTAATCCCTCCTTAATAGCCCCCTCCAGCAGGAGCAAACCTGAGGAGCACAGGAGGAACGCAGGTTTGCTTTGCTGCAGCTTCCCACCAGCCCGCACTGCTTCTGCCCAACATCTCCACCTCTAACAAGGCAATCACAAGTTTGTTTTTTTTTTAATTCAGCCTTTCTCAATTTCTCAGCTTGCTCACAAGGTCTCCAAAGCAGAAAAGTGATGCTCAGCCTCTCACTGCTTTCAGCTGGATATAAAGTTGTAGGTGAAGGTGATCATCACCGCTTGGCATCCCTGAGGTAATGCCAGGGGAAAAAAAAAGAAACACAGCTGCTGCCCTAAAACCTTTTAAGTCTATCTTAGGGGTTCCTACCTTACTGCTCTAAAGACCCAAACCACTCTGTCGAGGTTCCCAAAACAAACTCACACCGAACCACGCGCACAGCAAAAAGTGCATTAAGCAGTCACAGGCTGGTGTGGGTTAGAAGGAATCTTCATCATCTGCTTCCAAACCCCCTGCCACAGCCGACAACATCCCCCACTAAAGCAGGCTGCCCTCGGCCCTTGGACACTCAGGGCAGGCTCCCCTCGGCGACACAGCCCCACCGTGCACGCCCTCAGGAGGAGCCCCCCAGGTCCCCGCAAAGCAAAGCGGGGATGGGGCAGGCTCAGTTCTGCGGCCGGCGGGGACAGGACGCAGGAGGCAGCGCGGAGGAAGCAGGGCACGGCGGGACCGAGACCGATGCGGTCCTGCTCCGTCCCCAGGCTGCGAGACCCCGCAGCAGAGCCGCAACGCCCCAGCCACACCGGAGGGGCAGTGAGCAGCCAAGAGCCAGCGGCACACCGGGGCAGAGGCAGGGGCCGAGGCGGCCCCCACTCCGCCGGCGGGGACCCACCGACCACCCTGCTCCAGTAAAGCCCACCCGGAGCAGCACTCACGCCAAGCGGTTCGGCAAGCCGGGCTCGCTGCGCAGGATGACTCCGGGCCCGGCCGCGGCCGCTTCTTCCCGCGGCGGCGTCGAGGGCGGGGCGGAACGGGGCCCACG
>VWZI01020016.1:980259-996993 GCA_013396835.1 Psilopogon haemacephalus
ATGGTGCAGGGCTGGGACGCGATGGTGCAGGGCTGGGACGCGATGGTGCAGGGCTGGGACCCGAGGGTGCAGGGCTGGGGCAGGAGGGTGTAGGGCTGGGACCCGAGGGTGCAGGGCTGGGACAGAAAGGTGCAGGGCTGGGACGCGATGGTGCAGGGCTGTGTCCCGGCACTGGCAGCGTTTGTCACTGCTGCGTGTCCTACCCACCCGCTCTCAGCAGGCACCTCCCGTTCCGAGCGTGGCTCGGTTCAGAACGCCAGGCAGGCGCTGCCGAGCTCCGGATCTCTCTCGTCGTTAGAATCGCTGAATCGTGTAACTCGGAAGGGACCTTTCAGATCGTGGAGTGCAATCAAACGGCACTGCCAGGTCACCGTTAGACCGTGCTCCTCAGCACCACATCTAGGTGGCTTTTAAACACATCAAGGGATGGAGACTCCGCCACTGCCCTGGGCTGCCTAGACCAGGATTTGCCAACCTTTCTGGGGAAGGAATGGTTCCTCATGCCTGACCTAAACCTCTCCCAGTGCGTTTTGAGGCCGTTTCTTCCTGTTCCTATCACTTGTTACTTGTGAGAAGAGACCAACCTCCACCTGGCTCCAGCCTCCCTTCAGGGAGTTGTAGAGAGCAGTAAGTTCTCCCCTCAGCCTCCTCTTTTTCAGGCTAAACAACCCCAGGTCCCTCAGCTGCTCCTCCCCAGTCCTGTTCTCCAGACCCTTCCCCAGCTTTGTTGCCTTTCTCTGGACCTGCTCCAGCCTCTCAATGTCCTTCTCGGAGTGAGGGTCCCAAAACTGAACTCAGGATTCAAGGTGTGGCGTCACCAGTGCTGAGTACAGGGGGATGATCTCTGCCCTGGTCCTGCTGGCCATGCTATGGTTCATCCAAGCTAGGATGCTGTTGGCCTTCTTGCCTTATCTTTTGGCTGTTGACTGGCACCCCCAGGTCCTTTCTCAAGGGGCAGATTTAGGTGCTTACACACTCCCAACTGTGTTTGCAAGGCCCTGCTGGGCTGAGGTCACCAGCATCACAACTCATTCCTCAGCCACACTCTCTCTGCTTCTGTATTAAGAAGGGGAAGGAGTGCAGGAAGACAAGCGTCTCATGTTGACTACAGCTGAGCAAGTCTGTTGGTTTTCATGACAACAGGCAGTGTCTCTGCTGCTGTGAAATCCTTGAACACTGCTCAGGAGACACCAACCTGCTCCAGGCAGCGCACACCACACAGCACCAGTCCCACAACACAATTAATCCAAGTGTGGTTGCTCAGCTCCACCCCATCCTGCACTCTCAGAGAGGGCATCTACAGTGCAGACCAGGAGAACCTTTCCCTCTCCACAAGCTTTCTGGTGGTTTCCCACACTGAACAGCTGCAGCACCAATTAGATCAGTTACACACACACAGAGCAATGCCCCACAGAGTCTGGAGCAGCTGCAGTGTCCTTTCCCAAACAGGCAGAATTACTTGAAAAATGAAGCTGCTCCCTTGGCTCATCTTTGCTGCAGCCCTGTCTCCTAGGCTCACCATTTCCACCCACAGAGACAATAAGGGTGGGAGATGTCCTGCCTCCGATCTTTCAGGTAGCAAGTGCTCTATGAACAGGGGCAGCTAGCAGGACCTGGGAGGTTTTTCCTCTCGGACCTGAAAATGCCATGGCACAGGACAAGTCAGTGCTCGATCTGCAGCTAGTCAAGACTCTAGCTCAACACTTCTGTAGTGGTCAGTCAGCAGAGCTTTGTACAGCCTCAGTGAAGGAGATGCTGTGAGAACAGGAGAGACACTTGCTTTGGTCCCAGCCAACCTTCCTCAGTGCTTTTAGGCTGACTGGTATCAACTACCCTCCCCTGACTCTTTTCACCTTCCTCTTTGAGGACTCTCCCCACAATACCTCCAACTCACATCTAAACCTGCCTTTGCACTCCCAGCAGTGCTCCCACTCACCACCGAGGGGAGCACACAGGTTACAGGGCACCTGGAACTGCAGCTGAGTGTGCAAAGGGATGGCTGAGGGGGGGGGGTTAGCTGAAGAACTCCCCAAGCCCTGTGCCCAGAGGTTTGCATTTCCCTCAGGAAAAACCTTAAATGTGAGCCACAGACATTCCTCATGCCTGCTGTGTTCAGCCAATGCCATGTGGCGACTCATGGCAAGACAAAGAGGTATTTGTAGCTGCACATCTTTTAAGTCCCTGCAGTGATGGGATTATGGCACAACAGAAATGCACCCGTGGCTTCTACTGCAAATCAGGGAAGGTGTGTGGGGAAGTCTCTCCTCAAAGGAACCAGTAATTAGGTATTCCCATCCTTTGCACACCGTGAATCAGCTCCACAGCCCAAGAGCTGAGCATTTAACAAAAGTGCTGCTTTCAGTACTGTGGTGTGTGGGTTTGTTTTTTGTTTGTTCCCGCCCCCACTAGCACATCACAGACAAGACACAAACAACTGATAAAATTTTTTTTTTATTATTCACTTTTCGAATTCTTTTACACTTTCCTGATTATTCCGTGTAAGGTGAAACTAGAACTGTTGAAAAGACATACACAAATCTAGTACATCAATAACCAGGTATTTCTTTTTTTTTTTTTTTTTTTTTTTTTTTTTTTTTTTTTTGCTATACTATTCTCACAACCACGTGTGTGCTAGGCAATAGAACCGTCACAGAAGCAAACTTTAGGCAGAATACTGGTCAGTAAAAACAAAGCGAGGAGAGCTACCAGATATACAGACAGGCTCAGCTCCACATTCACTACTGCATTGATCAAGCGCCAAGTATTAACTGCACAATTTGTTCAGCTAGGAGAGGGGAGTTGTAAAATCAGTGCATGAAAATTGTCTTCAGCAGACAGATGGACAAAACAGATGATCCTATCGCTAAAGTGGAATGTGAAGGCAGGGGATGATACCGTGAGAC
Source organism: Psilopogon haemacephalus (assembly GCA_013396835.1). Lineage (NCBI taxonomy): Eukaryota > Metazoa > Chordata > Aves > Piciformes > Megalaimidae > Psilopogon > Psilopogon haemacephalus. Next base: position 983,163 of record VWZI01020016.1, read on the forward strand.
TGAGAGGTGACTGCTCCTAATCTTTTCCACTGCATTATTCGTGTAACTCTTATTAGGTTTAATTTAATGGGACACGTTGGAAGCAGAACTTAGGCGAGGACGTTGGGAGATGAACTACTACAAGTGTTACATGTGTCTAGGTCTGCATTCCAACACAACAAATGGGAAATCCTGAATATCTGAGCCAGGTCCTGGTACTACTGAAAAATGGCAGGCCAGAGCTGAAGACTGCAACAGCACTGGCAGCTCTCAAACGTCCCAGAGAGAAACCTGTTCTGGAGCAGGTCTTACCCACCATGCTGACATTACCATCATCAAAAGAAAAGATGATGCATTTGTGGGAGTCCAAATAGCTTTAAGGAAGCTTAAAGATGTGACAGTCAAGGACGAACAGAGTCCAATGGGAGGAAAAGCTCTCTAGAGTGAACTGAAAGATGGCTTGGCAGGTTACTTCAGGAGCTTTCAGGACAAATTCAAAATGGGAATACTGTGGAGATTTGGATTCACCTCAGAGTAAAGCAATGCAAAAGTGGCAGATCCCTTCATGGCATCATCCAAACTAATAAGGCCATTCAAAAAATCGAATCTCCTCCTATCGCAAGTCCATGGCTGTGAGCCAAGAATTGTCACTACTGAAGAATATCTAATGTGTAATCAGGAAAAGTTATTGCTGTGGGAAGGGGCTTAGGCATGCATGTCATATGAGCACGAAAGCACTTTGAGGAGTCAAATCCCAGCTACCTGCCAGTGCCAGGGGTTTGGAGATCAAGCTGCTAACTCTCCCAACTGCCCTCCTCCCCAACCCAAACCCCATCCTCAGAAAGGCAGGATTGACAAAGTGAGCTTTGAATGGAGGTGGTGCCAGAGACTGGGTTACTAATGCTGACAGTATGCCTGCTGAGCTAATTCAGAGCAGTGCCACTAGCCAGATGCCACACATCGACTGCTTCCCTTCCATGCCCTGGTGTCACGACAGAGCCTCTAGAACTTTCTGTACAACTTTACAACAGAATTGTACCTCGACCATTTTGGTGCCAAATTAAGCTCGCCGGAGTAACACGTTTTGATGTTTATTTTTCTACCAATGGAGAGTTTTGCAAAGTCAAATCGCAACTACAAAACCCCTGATCACAGTGTTCAGTTCAAAATAGAAACACGGCAATGGGAACTGCAAAGGTTCAGAACCAGGAAAGTCCGGAATGCCATTGGGATAACCGACCTCTGCGTGGCTACAGCAAACACCAGCCCACCCCTTGGACCCCACTGAGAGTTGTTGCTACGTTGAGGTTGTGAAAGTCGATGTACTATTCTTCTTGCTTGTCGCACAAAGGGATACATGTGTAGGATACAGGGTGACATTGAACACAGAGTGAAGCGTGACAGTCGTTAGTTCTCTCCCTCCCCAGCGTCCCCCTCATCTCCCTGGTTTTCCGACGTCCATAGCTGTAAGAAAAGACAAACCCAGGTTTATGTGAAAGCACACAGCTGATACAGCTGTCAGACAGGGCAGGCAGTGTAACTAGCAGTAGCTGTGCAGCATTCCCAGCTAAGAGCAGCACAGACCTAACTTACCGGCAAAGCTAAAGAACAATGAGCCAGAAAATGAGAACAAGTGAAAACCCAGCACAAGTCTGTAAGCCCAGCACAAAGCTGGCTGTTGAGAACAGGCAAACTCCAGTTTGGCTTACAAATAATCTCACCTTGTTACGGGGGTTACCAAGTGATTTCTGCTTTAAACATGAAAATCTGATGGGTCTGGTTACAAAAAACAGTGCAGTTAAGCCATGCAGGAAAGGTTTTTAAGGCACAGAGCTAGGCAAGCTTCCAAATGCCCAGTCTCACTTAGTGGAGCCCAGCAGCCTAAAAGAACAGTGAAGAGTGCCCTGAGGTACTTACAGTGAGGTTGTCCCTAAGCAGCTGCATGATCAGAGTGCTGTCTTTGTAAGACTCTTCATTCAGCGTGTCCAGCTCCGCTATCGCTTCATCAAATGCCTAAATACATGCAAGACAAAGCACTGACACCCTGCTCTCCACAGTCCCTCCTGCTTACACACTGCTTACAAACTCATGACAAAAGCCTCCACCATTCTTCTTTTCCACCAAAGGAAGGATTGCAAACCAAAGTGGGCAACAGTATTAAACTACTTCAGGGTAGATTTAGATTGGATGTTAGGAAGAAGCTCTTTACTGTGAGGGTGGTGAGACACTGGAAGGGGTTGCCCAAGAGAGGCTGTGGACACCTCATCCTTGGAAGTGTTCAAGACCAGGCTGGATGAGGCTTTGAGTGGCCTGGCATATTGGGGTTGGAACTAGTTGATCTTCAGGTTCCTTTCCAACTCAAGCCACTCTATGAAGTGAGCAGCAGATTTCTAGATGCCCAGCAGGAACAGAAAAACCTTCCTTGGGGCCCAGGACAAGTGTACTGCCACACCATTAGCAAGCACTCAAGAGGCAAGCACACTCTGTCTGCTGAAGAATGATTCACTCACCTTGAGGCTGGGCTTAAAAACAACAGTTAAAGCAGTACTTCCATTAAAACTGAATGTCTCACTGGTTTAAACTAGCAGTAAAATACAAAGGCATCATTAAGTTGTTACTTATATGGTACATGAGTAAGCAAGAAAATGGAAGAGAAGGGCTTTTTGATGGCAGGGTACTGGATTTCATTTCCTAAAGCACAGGAGATCAGGCATGTTCCACTACAGATTCATAAAGGCATTCTTCTCATTGATCTGTTACACATGAAAGCCCAGGCTGCAGTCTGAGAGCCCAGGGCCATCAGTAAGTGCTGTGCCTTCATTCAGGTTTCAGACAGACGAAAGCACATTAACTAAGAAGGCAGGAGCTGCAGCAGCAGCTCATACAGCACAACACCACTCTGGCTGCACTCACCTAAAGCCCTATTGTTCAAGTGAGTACCAGACAATTTGCACAGATGCAAAAAGCTGTTTAGAAGGTTCCAATCCTATCTTAGGGAACAGGCTAAGACAAAACCGACTTGCTATTTGTTTGGCACAATCCATCACACCTCTGGAGAGGGGTGCACATGAAGATACACAAGACATTTAGGGCTACAACTGTAGTCACAGTACAGGACGCTGCCTATTTCCTGAAGTATTCCAATTTAAATATGTATTTGAACTTTAGAAGCTCTAAATTAATCCAAGTGTTTTCAAAATTTGACACAAGCACGCTCTAAGAGACACCTGGCTGTAAGAAGGGCATTTTGTCTTTGCCCCTGGTTCACTGGATCAGCTGCACCAGAAAATTAGCTTTGCTTAAGGCTGGATAACTTAGCAGTAAACATACTGAGATGACAATAAAGATGACAGCATTTTTAATGAACTTGACAAGAAAAAGCATAATCATTCACAAAGTGCTACTGCAACCATGTAATGACCTCCTCAGTCTCTACAACCCAGGTAACAGGAAGGTACTTACTGTCTTTGCCAGGTTGCAGGCTTTCTCAGGAGAATTTAGTATCTCATAGTAGAAGACAGAGAAATTTAGGGCCAAACCGAGTCGAATGGGGTGTGTCGGCTGCATCTCTTTCTTGCTAATTTCAAATGCCTCCTGGTAAGCTTGCTGGGAGTTTGCTACCGTTGCTGCAAGAAGTCATCATAAGCACATTAATGCACAGTACACCACTGGACTTCACAGGAAAAGTGACTATATTATTCTTGATCTAAATTATTGTGCCACCAGAAATTCATACACATGCTTCTTTCAGTGCTTTTAGAAGTAAAAGCCTACCACTGGCTGAACCATGATGGCAGAAATACTTGCCCAGATAATGCTTTGACAAAGATATTCAGGTAACATTTTAAGGGAGACTTAAAATGAAACATAACTTCCAAGCCCTCTGAACACACACACACACACACACACACACAAGCTCTGCCTAAGTCAGAGTGCACTATGATTAAACAATCACTTCCAGCCTAGCTGAAGAACCAGTAGTTGTAAATAATAGACCTAGACAACCAAATGGGGTTTTGAGGTAGCTGTTCAAACTAGAGGGAACCTGTAGCAGCTAGGTCACAAACTCTGTATTTCAGTCTAGGGTTTCAGAGGAGACAACACTTCCTTCCTGGCTAACAGGTAACAATGAGCTCCAGAACGGTGTCAGACTGAGTCTGCAAGGCATGGACTACATTAGACACTCACCAGGAACTCAGGTGCATTTCGGCATTGCTTTACTGTTTCAGCATTGATCAGTTTAGGACTCAGTAACCCAATATCCCATATTTGCATGCAGAAGGCCTCTAAACAGCAAAGACTTGAGTTAAATTAATAGTTTAAAGAAGAGATTGATAGGGACAGAGCATTTTCCACGAGAAAAAACACATTCTCCAGGGAAAAGGATTTTACAGTGTCAAATACACCTGAGAATCAGGCACTGAGGTCAGGGGCTGCAAGAAAAATTTGCCTGGTTTGATGAACATCTCTCATTCACTTCTATTAATTCCAGTGAAGTCTTTCTCTACAAGTCACTTGCACTGCACCTACCTTTGACAATGCAGAGCAGCAGCAAAAATAAATAAGCAATTCATGTTAGGGGGGAAGAACAGAAGTACTTTTTATACTGCAGAATGAGAGATTTCATCTTTACTTACTTTGCTTATTGTCCCCAGATGCCACCTCTGACAGGTATCTGTAGTAATCACCTTTCATTTTCAGATAGAAGACCTTGCTTTCTGGCTGCGTGGCATTGACAATAAGGTATTTATCCAGGAGTTCCTGAGAAAGGAAACCACTTTTTTTTTCCCTCCAAGTAATAAAAAATGTCTAGAACAGAGCCTTTGTTACAATGATAACCACAAACTGTTAAAGCATTAACAGTGCCTTAAGTACACTGACATGTGAATCCTGCCTACTGTTGTCTCAACTCAGAAAAACAGAAAATCAAACCTTCTTGTACCTAACCCCTGGAAATCAGACAGCCTGCTGCACTAAGCTGCCCTCAACTCACTCCTGCAGGATCTAATGGCTACCTGGGCTTAAGACTGCACAGATTTTCCATGAAATACACTGATGCAAACCTGTGTCCACAGCCAAGCTAAGAAAAAGCATCAGCTTAACATTAGCCCAAGTCTGGTCACTTTTGCTGCCACAAACTTGCATTCTAGGCTGAGTAGTGAAATTACCCACACCAAATTGATTCTACCTGCAGTTCCAGCTGAAACGTGGCACAGTCAGCACAAGTGCATTCAGTAAGAAATGCAAAGACTGAAGATACTGACAGCAGCTGCTCCAGCAAACTTAACAGCAATAAAAATAATCCCTCTCCTCTAAGTGAAAGAAATAGCAAAACGAGGTGGGAGGAAGAAGTACACAGCTTCCTCATCCCAAAAGGGTACTAACCAAGCTTCAGGCCATCAGTACTCACTAATGTAAGAATTTAAACAGCAGGCCTTTCAGCAGGACTCAGACTTATATCTGTTTGCATGGTGAGCCCCAGCTAAGGGCCTTCAACACTGCCTTGTTGGCTTTTTAATACTAAAAAACCAAGAATTCTCCTTTATAACAAATTCTCAAAGAAAGAAGCTAGATGACTTAGGAGCTAGAACTGGACCCAAGGAAGTGGCTATAGACAATTATCCCCCTGCTAAGGTGCAGCAGAATCTACAGCACCAATCAGCCCCCTTAAGCCTCTGTGAAGAAGAATGCTGCAGGGCTAACTGCTGTTATTTGTGCTGTTGCCTTATTACCAGAACATCATTGCAGATATCCTGCAATTCAGCCTCGATCTTCTCACGGTATTCTCTTCCCATCTGCTGTTTCTTCTCATTCCTCTCTGTTTTCTGTTCAATGCTGGAAATGACACGCCAGGAGGAGCGACGAGCACCAACCACGTTCTTGTAGGCAACTGAGAGGAGATTCCTTTCCTCATTGGACAGTTCATGTCCTTGCTCGGTGACAGCCTTCATAGCAGCAGCCATGTCATCGTAGCGCTCAGCCTGCTCAGCCAGCTTGGCTTTCTGTACCAACTCACTTTTATCCATGGCTCTCCTGTAATTAGCAGGGAATAAAAGTAGAGAAAATGCCCCTTGAACTGTCTGCACTGTGGAAGTTAATGCCAGAGGGTGAAGCAGAACTTGCAGTCACTACGAAGTGGGCAATGCTATCAACTCCAGGAAAGCAATGGCAAGGTTTCTTTTTAAGCACCCATTGGATCTTTTGCCAAATACCTATCAATTCTACGTGTAAATGTCTAATCACAATCCTGAAGTATTATCCTTAGATAGGCACCAAAATTCACATTGGCGCTAAGCACAGCACGCTGATATATTTCCTTTGGAAATCTCTCCCCTTTCCCTATGCTGGCCACAACTCAGCCTGGGAGACACTGCATGTTCTAACCCAGAAGTCACCAGTTTGGCTCGGTTTGGGTTTTGTCTTTCGTTTGGAAGCACTTAAGTACTGGGCAGTTTCACCTGACAGTTCATCTCACACACTACAGAACGTTTCAGTGGGTTTAAATAAACCACACCCAATAAAGCTGCAGCCCTTGGCAACTATGGAAAGCACATTCACACCATTCTGCCAGAGAACTGCTTCTCATACAGGAGGGCTGCAGTTTCAAAACCTTTTAAATACCACTGACATTCACAAAACCCAAATGGGATATGGCCCACGTGATGGTCACTCCTGCAAAACTAACTGTTTATATGGACACAACTTGTTTATCAGTTCTGGTAATGCAGTCTAGCAACAGAAGCTAAAAAATAAAAATTCTCATGACCACAAAACCCCTGAAGAGCTTCAGCACTTTGAGATGAAGCTAGTAAGGAACGTGTTGGTGAGGCAGCATGAGTGGTGTCTACTTGTAAGAGACAACTGCTAAATGGAGTTACCTCAGCCACTGAGCTACCAGTCTCATACTTGAGCACCTACGGTCAGGTTCACAGGAAATCTTCCATTTCTTTGCTTTTATCCAGGTAAGTGGATCTCAATACTTCACAAGCTCTCAAGACACCCCAAATTAATCTGCAAGATTTCTTCAGGTTCATAGGGTCACTTTCAGATGGACCCCAAACTGTTAGATCTTGTTAGCACTGAGCAATGACTCTCCTCTCCCACTCCCTAAATCCCAGCCATCACTCACACTCTCCATATAGAAGTTCCCAGGCTGAAACCAAACAGTCTAGAACCCACTTCTAAAAGAACAATAAAGAGCAAACAAGCACAGTAAGTTTACAACAGTCTTTCACAGGCTTCTGTTCATTACCCAAGCATCTACAGCCCTGTCAAAGAACCACAGGATGACAGCCATCACTGGAGCCTTTGCCCTGCCTCTGTCCTTTGAAGATCCCAGTCTCACAGGCTCCTGATGTAAAAATGTCTTGGACACATTGCTCAGCTTGTATTTTAATCCAAATGTCACCTACCACACCACTACAGGGAAAGTAGGCCCCTGGTTTAATTCCTCAACCAGGACAATGAGATGCAGACCCAGATCCCATCGTGTGTAAGAGCAGTTTCAGAGTTTGCTACTGCCAAAGACAGAGTCCTAACTACAAAAATATTTTGGGATGAGCGTATTGAATCCCTTCATCTGGAGATATTCCACTTTAGCCAAAAAAGGAAAATCACCCAAGCTATTAAGCCAAACATTGTTATTTCACATCAAAGCTCTTGAAGCCAGCAACCAAATGTCCTACATTTGCAAGACACCCTCACTCCAGCTTGTTTTTGATTCTTTGTGGATCTAACCTAATACATCCACCCATGTAAGGCCCCCAGTAATGACATACAATGCTAAAGCCAGGCTCTTGGGAAGAGACCAGACCTGCAAGGAAAGCTGGGCTGCAGTTGAGCTCCATTTCAAATACTGCATTTAAACTAGTGGATTCTGGCACCTATTAAAAGGTGACACAGACTTCAGATCAAAGCCCTCCAGCAGACAGCCTGTGGGTAGCAGTGTGACAAGTTCCTCTAAGGAACGATACATTTAGCTCTGTCTTCCTCAAGAGGCTTTTCTGTGGGGATATGCTCCATTGACATTGGCTTCTACAGACTTATCAAAAGGACAGCTCCTGAGGATGGAAAGGGATTAGTGGAGTTTGTGATGTGATTTTTTTATTCCCTACTCTGAAGTGTATCTCAGAAGTGACACCTAACAAGCCTAATGAAATCATCAGACCATTTACCTTCGACAGAACCCATCCCACTTTTCAGTGGTGTCTCATCAAACCCTGTAAACTCAGCACTAAATTTAGACCCTGTGCTTAATGCAGGAAGTAATTTGTGACTGGTGTTTCTCTACCCACCCTCTAAAGCCTCCATGTGAACAAAGTACACCTGAAGAATGCACTTTGTTATGAGGGGCAGCTTTAAACAACCAGATATTTAAGCAAAGCTGATTCAGAGCTGCCTCTCAGCCTACACAGCTTTCTAGAGGCATTTCTATTGCAGCTGCCTTATCTTCTCTTCTTCTCATGGAACCTGACTACTATGCAGAAAATGCCTGCTGCTTGACATCCAGAGCAGAGCAGCCCCAACAGAGTTTACATTTTGCCACTGAAAGGTCAGTTTTATTTTTGATCTGCACTTTGCCAGCAGTGGTCTCCTCTGCAGACAAGCCGGCCCTGCAGAATTCCGTTTACAAACACCATGGTTTAGTTTAGATATGGTGCAGTCTGGTTTATCTAGCTCACTAACATATTTATCTTTAGATGCAAGTTGTTTCACAGCAGTTGATAGGTTCATATAAGGACGCATGAAGGAAATGGCAGAAGCAACTGCAAAGGCATAAAGACCCAGTGGATGAAAGAGATCTACAAACCAGTTTAACGAATCAACTATACAGGCAAAACACTGGCACAAAGCATTAGAACGTTGCTTCCCATCAAACAACTTTCCTCAGCAATGTAAATAAATTTATGCATATCTTAAATGTAACTCAAGTCAGTTCCTGAAGATGGAGTTCCTCAAAACTTCACTGGCTTAAAAATTAAGTATACAGGTGTCCCAGTTGTTTAGTCAGTCTCAACATTTGTAGTGCAGCAGGTTTGCTGTGAAACACAAGAGTACAGCTCAGTAACAGAGGTTTAACACAACTTCCAACACAGTAAGAAAAATCATTGCCCACACGAAGGTGTCTGCCATCAACAGCAAGCCTACCACGATTTCATTCACAGGGAAGGAAGACTTAAAATCCTTATTTGATTCTCCACTGCTTACCTTGTTAGAAGCTTGGAGAGAGCTTTGCAGAGCTATGCTGGCTTGAGCTCCAAAAGAGGGAAGTGTTTGCCAGAAGGAAAAAAGATACAAGGAAAGGAGTGATGTTTGAAAAGGCAAAGAAGCAACTATCAGTTAACTATACCTGGTCCCTCCCACAGAGGAGATGAAAGCCACACTCTAACAATGGATCAGTGTGCCACAGTCTCCAACAAGCAAAGCCTACAGCTAAAAATACTCCTAGGCCACAAACAGAAGCCATCTCACAAAGGTTACCTGCAGCTAGGAGCGAAACACAGAGGTGACAAACAGAAGGCCAACAGGGATGATCTATTCTAGCACTAAGGAAGCCATGCCATGTCGGCAAGAGGGAGAGGGGCAAGACGGAAAAGGGAGCAGAGAGGTGCAGCCCACAGCCATGGAGGGGTCCTGAGAGCTGCCCATTCTAAGCAAAAAAGTCTCTTATTGGAGATGTTAATCCATTTCAAATTCTTAAGACAATGTCTTCTTAAGAATCTGCCAGGCCACAACCCAGCAGCCTTCCAAAAGAAGTGGCTGGACACTGCAGTAAGGAATGCCAACCTCTAGGCAGCACTCACAGCCCCTGCTACCATCCCAAATCCCACACAGCAAAATGTTCATCTTTTAAATTACTTTTTTCTCTATCTCCCATACAGTCTTAGACACCTTTCAATCTCCCTTGCCAACACAAACCAGCATAAATGCAGATACTAGAAGTTACAAGTGCCTACTTCCCCCCTCCAAGAAAACTGCTTTACACCACTGAGGACAAGACTCAAACACCTTAGAAAGCATCTAAGGTGGAGGTCAGAGACTGTAAGATGCTCAGTTTGCAACTGCTTTGTTACTTTCAGTAGACACTTCAGTAAAGAGGGGATGGTATAACCAACCTGGGAACAGCCACTAATCTTTTTGTACACCCACAGATCTTTCAGGAGTGGCTGGACTGGCTCAGGAGGTTTACATCTCAGAAACAGCCAAGGAGTAAAACATACAGATAATGTTCTTCAGCAGGAGCTTGAGAACTACATCTTGCTGCTCAGCAGTTACTACAGCTGCTTCAGAGTCTCCACTGCTTCCAGCCTCCATGAGATGTTTAGGACAAAGCCAAAGCAGATCAAGAGCAACTGTGTTTAAAGTCTGCAGAAATGAAATGAGAACTGACAATAAAAAAAAAAAAATCCAGCTTATATAATGTATTGAGCTGACAGGACAATACTAATAAGCCCACGTTGGCCTGGAGTCTGCTGCTCTTGATGACCTGTTCCTCTGATGCTAATTAAGTCATTGATTTTTGTGTACTGTTTTTATAGCAAGCATGAGAGTCTATCAGACAAGCACTTCCACTTTGTAAAAAAAAAAAAGAACAAAGCAACGAGCAAGCACTGTGGTTACTGGTTTGGTGTACTGGTCCCTCATGAGTCAAGCAGAGATGTGGGTTAACAGACCTGCATGTTGCACTGTGAGAAAAGTGTCAGACCAGATTTGGTGATGCGAGATGGAATCTCACTTCCCAGTCACAGGCTTTCTAAGGTCACTCAACTTCAACCAGAAAGGCAGCAGAGTGGTCAAGAATTTGTAGCTCAATCTTCCCACCATATGTGAACACACCTTGATTGATTTCTGGATGGGCAATTCATTCTGAAGCGAGTCACTCACCTGAGCTAAATGATATTTCCAAGGACATTTCTCTATGTACAGCAAAAGAGGTTCAAATATTCTGTTTCTAGATTAAATGGAAAACCCTTCTCCAGAGCTGAGGTACACACACATGCTGTCTACATGGTGTAGATGGCATTCACTGGCAAGCAGACATTCTTTACACAGGAAAGGAATCAACTCTTCAAATAGCATTCAGGGGATCTTTCCTGCTTTATCATAGATTTAGGCATTTGATTTTATTAGTTGTGCTTCCCTGTTTTGGTTCTTTCAAAGGTGACCACACACTGATAAATTACTGATTAGATAATTGAACCTGTCTGCTAAGGTAAAATTGTCCACAGCTGTCACAAGCTTGGGTGCAACAATAAGTTCAGTAAAACATACTGCAAACAATGAGAGAAGGAAAATGACTTCATAGTTGTGATATTCTTGCTGACCTTGTGCAGCACTTAACTTGAGCCTCCTCTGCATCTGCTGATTACCAGCATGCCCTGGCCTTCAGCTCAAATCTTTGTGCAAACATTCAGATAAAATTCACTCTATGAAGCCACATACAAATGGTTTTTGGCCTCCAAACAACACGATGAAATTGGGACAAGTACCTCCAGCCTGCAGGAATGCTGACACTATATGGGCAAGCTACATTTAAATAGTTTAGCCCTAATGGCACTGAAAGAAGGGAGTGCAGGGAGTGCACTGCCACACACCTCTGGCACTTCACACAGGACAGCTGAAGGCGGAAACAAGCAGCCTCAAATAATATACTTAAAATATACTTACATGTTAACCCTTTCTGCTCCAAGGAGTACGATTTCAGCTAGATTCCAGGTGGAAATAGGAAATTATCCCTAAAAAAAATCTTCCCCCAGGCATAGTGTTCAATCCAAGCTAATGGATTCATATGACAGGTAAACCACTTTTGTTAATGATAAACTGATGGTATTTGTATTACAGGGTGGGGCAAAAACTGTGGTCATACATGTGCACTCATAGCCCACAAAGCCAGTCATCTCCTGGGCTCATGCCCAGCAGCGTGGGCAGCAGGTTGAGGGAGGGGATTCTGCCCCTCTGCTCTTCTGAGCCCCCACCTGCAGTGCTGGGTCCAGCTGGGAAGCCCCCAACACAAGGACATGAAACCATTGGAGTGTGTCCAGAGAAGGCCACGAGCATGATATGAGGACTGGAACCCTGTGAAGACAGGCTGAGAGAGTTTAAGTTCTTTAGGTTGGAGAAGAGAAGCCTCCAGGAAGACCTTAGAGCAGTCTTCCAGAGTTTGAAAGGGGCTACAGAAGAGCATCTTCTTACAAAAGCCTGCCCCTGCAGGGGCAACAGCTTCCAGCTGGAAGTTGTTTAGATTACACATTAGGAAGAAATTCTTCCCCATGACGATGGAACAGGTTGCCCAGAGCAGCTGTGGAAGCTCCAACCCTGGAAGCATCCAAAGCCAGGCTGAGTGGGATGTTGAGCTACCTGGTCTAACAAAAGGTGTCCCTGCCCATAGCAGGGGGCTTGGACTAGATGATCTTTGAAGTTCCTTCCAACCCAACCCATTCTTTGACTCTATGCTAGAGACACTACTGCAACACCTGGCCTTACTGGGATGTATCAGGATACCAGACTGATTACAGTACTTTCAACCTCAATATTCAAATAATTATTTACTTAACTCTTCTGCATCTGAGTTTGTTCGCAGGCAGCACAGAAAGCTGCACAGTGGAAAAGTCCTGCTTAAAAAAACCCCAAAAAAACCAACAAAAACCCCAACCAAAAAACCATCAACAAAAACCACCCAACCCAAGAAGACAGACTCAACATCAAAATAGCAGAGATCAGAACATGAGGTACTGACATAATGAGGTTGAGAAAACTGCACTAGGCCCATCTGTGCAGCCAGTCTATCGCTTCATGGATACCAATAGACAAAATACCACAGACTGTACTTTCGCAGCCCTTTGACACGAGAAGTGAAAAGGCACTTGCAGCCTTGTTTTCTGTTCTAGACCAACTGATGTCTCCTTCTTATCTGAAAATAAAAGTCTCTCTTTTCATAAAGTTGCACGAAAAGTCCTGAAGCGTTCTCACACTCCTGTGTAAAGACAAATATTCCTACAGTCACTGAAGGTACAAAACCCTGCAAATACTGCCAAACTCTGGTATTTTTATGTAGGAATTTAGATTTCACGGTGTTGCATGAGGTGCAGTTTGCCTTCCTACCACTGGAAAAATTATTTTACCTATTAATACAGAATTTAGCTGAGAGCAATCCTATTTTCACTGTGATCTCTGTATGAGAGGCATTTTTGCCCCCACATGCTGGCACAGTGACTGTATGCCACCGACTCTGATCAGCCCAATTAATACCTGCTTACAGATACCTCAAGTAAAACCTCTGCTTGCTAGTTTCGGGTTACTGCAGAGTCTTTCTGTAGGCTGCGGCTGGCTTGAAGAAACCTCTCTAAACGCACCTCTATTCCCAAACGGACACAAAACTGGAAAACAATAAAGCCACTTTGTTTCCTTTTTAAAACGTTACATTTCCGTGATCGCCTTCGCTCCTACGTGAGCAGCTGCACACCAACCGGCCCTGAAACGGCACCTCCCCTCTCCGGCGGAGTGGGCCCGGCGTGGCGGCTCAGCACCGAGCCGCTGCCTTTGTGAAGCCCCAACCCCTCCCCCGGTTTGGGTGGTGAACGCAGGAGCGGGCCGGGACCGACAGCGGCCCCGACGCGGAGGGGCTCCCTTCCCTTTCTCCCTCAGCCGCCGGGCACGGAGACCCCCACGCCGTTCGGCACAGGTGTGCGCGGCCAGCCTCGCCCTCCAGGGAGCCGGTGACTCACTCAGGGCGGGGCAGGGACGGGCGCTCGCCGAAGAGGCGGCGCCGCCCGCTCCGGCTCCACGGCGGCAGCCGAGGGAGGGTCACGCCGTTACTTGGAGTGGGCAAGAGGGAGGCAAGGCCCACGGCACC
>VWZI01020016.1:997411-1024274 GCA_013396835.1 Psilopogon haemacephalus
CTCTGGCTCTAGCTCTGGCTCTGGCTCTGGCTCTGGCTCTGGCTCTGGCTCTGGCTCTGGCTCTGGCTCTGCCGCTGCCACTGCTGCCGCCGCCTTTGCCCAGCCAGGGCTCAGCCCGGGCTCAGCCCTCCCCGCCCCACCGGCACAGAGGCGCTCACCGGTGTCCGGGTAGAGGGGCCGCGGGAAGAGAGGCTCTCCTCGGAGAGGCTCTCCTGGGCGCGGCTCTCGGTGCTCCTCGGGGCCGTGAGGACCCTGCGCAAAGGCAGCGGGCAGGGGGCGGCTCGTCCTGTCGCGCTTTGGCACCCTCCGGCCTGCCAGCTCTTCCTCCCGCCCCGCCTCGCCACACACAGCTGGGGCTGGCGCTGGGGTGGGTATGGAGGGGCGAGAGCTGCTCCGGTAGCTCCCCCAGGCGCAAGAAGAGAGCGTTTCTGGGGTTCCTGCCGTCAGTCACTGCTGTTTGCTGGCCGGACCGCACCGTCTGCGGATCCCAGCGGGTGCCTTCCTGCTCGGCATCTTCGATGGGAAAGTTCACGAATAAGACAAGGTCACCTTTGAACACTTTTAGTAGTGGCTGCTCCGCACAATTGAAATTGCAGGTTTTCACTGGAAGAATCAAGATTCTTACCAACAAGAGCTTTATGCAGCTGTCAGAGATGACATTTTCTAGAGAGATGGTGAGAGAGCTTTTCTGAGGCATGAGGAAAAGCCTAGCTTGGTTTCCAAGAACGACCTGAAGGGAAAAGAGCTCAGTTTTATAGAATCATAGAATCAGCCAAGTTGGAAGAGACCTCCAAGCTCACCCAGCCCTAGCAAATCAACCAGACCATGGCACTAACTGCCCCATCCAGGCTATTAGAATAATAGAATAAAATGAGCCAGGTTGGAAGAGACCTCCAAGATCACCCAGCCCAACCTATCACCTAGCCCTATCCAATGGCACTAAGTGCTCCATCCAGGCTTTTCTTGAACACCTCCAGGGACAGCTACTCCACCACCTCCCATGGGCAGAGAGGGACCTGGGGCTGCTGGGTGGCAGCTGAGCAGGAGCCAGCAGTGTGCTCAGGTGGGCAGCAGAGCCAAGGGCATCCTGGGCTGGAGCAGGAGCAGTGTGGCCAGCAGGAGCAGGGAGGTTCTTCTGCCCCTGTATTCGGCACTGCTCAGGACACACCTTGAGTGCTGTGTCCAGTTCTGGGCCACTCAATTCAAGAGAGATGTTGAGGTACTGGAAAGTATCCAGAGAAGGGCACTAAGGGTGAGGGGCCTGGAGCACAGCCCTGTGAGGAGAGGCTGAGGGAGCTGGGGGTGTGCAGCCTGCACAAGAGGAGGCTCAGGGCAGAGCTCATTGCTGTCTGCAGCTCCCTGAAGGGAGGTTGTGGCCAGCTGGGGTTGGGCTCTGCTGCCAGGCACCCAGGGACAGAAGGACACAGGCTCAAGTTGTTCCAGGGGAGGTTCAGGCTGGATATTAGGAGGAAGTTGTGCACAGAGACAGTGACTGGCATTGGGATGGGCTGCAGGGGAGGTGATGGAGTCGCCATCCTTGGAGGCGTTGAAGCAAAGCCTGGATGGGGCACTTAGTGCCATGGTCTGGTTGATTGCCTAGGGCTGGGTGCTAGGTTGGACTGGAAGAGCTCAGGGGTCTCTTCCAACCTGGCTTATTCTATGATTCTGTGACAGTTTATTCTTGTCTTTTTGAATCTGTTTTCACTGCAGAGGAAGCATCCCAGTCTTCAAAACGCTCCTCTAGCATTGAGTCCACCTAGCATCAATGACAGTTCAAAGAAGCGGAGCCACCTGCGTGCGACAGGCGACCTGCTGCCGAGCCGGGGGGTGGCTCTGCGCCCGCTGCCAGCAGCAGCGCTGAGAGAAGCTGCTCCCAGCAGATGGCACAAGAGCTGGAGCAGCTGCAGCTCTCCACCCCAAGGCTCCTTGCACAAGGAAAGTCAGCCCGTGTAGCAAAATATCGCGTTTAAATCGATACATTTTGATTGGGAAATAAAATCCTGCCGAGGGGCTCGACGTTTGCACTTGTCCGGGTCGTTACTGACCGAGAGGAGGCGGTGCCAGATGCTGCGGGTACCAGAAGCGAGCAGTTGATGGCACTGCATGATCGCTGTCCCTGCAGTTACCGTCTCCTTGGCTACGCAGCAGTCTTCCTCTCCACGGAAAGGGGAGGGTGTTGCACTCTCACGCTGTAGCACAACCACTCACACACGTAATCGTTATCTACTGAGTGTGCCTGATTTCTTGATCCTTCTCTTAGCCGCATTCCCTGCTCCGTGTATGCAGGTGTGCAGCCTGGATGCTGTGGTTCCGGAGCTGGGTCTCACAGCTCAGCTACGTCATGCATGGGGTGATGGAGCCCAAATGGGACTGCTGGGGTGGTTTATGGCAGCTGTCACAGCTCTGCTGCTGGAGCTGGTGGCTGGGACGTCCAGCAGAAGCCTGCTCTGTGCCTTAATTTCATCGTTTGTAGGGCTGGTTGTGGTGCTGCTTTGAACTGAACATGGAGGGAAGAAGGAAGCAATAAAGGAAAACAATCAGGTGTTTTTTTTGTTTAGTTGGTTGTTTTGTTTTTGTTTTCTCATTAATATTTCTGCAATAGGAAGTAAATAAAATCTCCCAAGGGACATTTCATGCATGTCTTGTATTTTCTGTGACATTACAGACAGCTGTGATGAAGTTAAAACTGGAATTAGGTTAGTTAAAATTAAATTCACAGACAAACTGGGATCAGGGGAAAATATCTTGCATAAGACAGAACTGATATCAATATTAGCAGCGTTATTAACTTTAATTAAACCAACATTTAAAGCAACAAGTTTTCCTTATGGCCTCGACAGCTAAATGCTAGACTAAATAATACTTTGTCTGAGCATCTTTCAGCTCTTCCTTCTGTCCAAGGAATGCAAGTGGCTTAGCACAGCTCTTCTGTTAAACACAATTTGGACTGAAGTGCTATTTTAACTTGAAGGTGTTTAAAGGTCTGAAGGTGACTTTGTAGAGAAGGCAGCTCAGAGCATAATTGCAAAGCAGCAAAGCGACGTCTAGGAAGTAACTGTGGGAGCATGAAAAATATAAATGACCCAAATACTGTGAATTAGTATGAGAAATATGGGCAGAAAAAATGTCTTGGGTGGGATAGGAATTCAGCTGCAGGAATGTAGTTTTGGCAGCAATGTCCCAATCAGAGAATGATGTTTCTGGGGAAATGCACTGAACTCTGGATCATAAATTCAACTCAGGTAATTTCTGTTCAGCTCATAAATACTGGCAGGGTAAAAAAAAAACAAAAAAAAAACCCAACCAACCAGCAAAAAACAAGCAGAAATGGAACAGAAGAGATTGCTGCACATTTTGGAGCCATCGAGACCTGTAAAGCTGCCCTGCACATCTGATGCCAGGTAATGCCTAAAAGCAATCCAAGCCAAGGAACAACAGCGAGTCCTTCAAAGCTGCTGGCTCAGTGACCTTAAGGAAATCCAGTTTCAAAGCAGCATGTCAAGAGAGGTTTTTTAAGAGCTACCTTCCCAAACCCTGCCCTCTATTTATTAGCTGTTTCTGACAAGTCCTCAAGAGAGGCAAATGCCTTGATGTTTTTTTAGTTGCATGACAAGTGTTCACTTCATAGGAAACTCTGATGGTTAGGAAACACTGACACTGCTCCATTTCCTGCCTTCCCATTCTTTCTCTCTTGGTGTTTAATACCAGTCCTGCCACAGAGATCTTCCAAGGCAGCATCAGTTCCAAGGCTGGCTGCCTGGGGCTCACAGAGCTCCAGCTCCCTCACCACCAGCTATCTTCCAGGTCCCTTTGAAGTCTGAATTCTGCTAGAAAAGTAGCTGTAGAAGAAACTCTCCTCCACTTCAGAGTCAGAGTTAGGTCTGCTAAGATTTTGGCAATGTCTCACTCCTCAGCAGGTGCTGGACTTCTTCATGGTGAGTTGCAGCCAGAGGAGAAGCCTCCGTTTGGCAGGAGGATGGATCCCTTTGGGGTTTGGTGAGATCAACTTATCGAAGTCTGGGCCCCTTATGGCAAATAGAGGAGAAACTTCTCACTTCTACACAGGGTGGTGGAGCTCCTTGCTTAGTGTAAAGCACAGGGAAGCCTGGCATGACATTTTCTCCAAATGCCTCTGGGGAGAGGCAGCTTCTCTCGCAGCGAGATGCGTTTGATTCAGGCTATACTTCAAAGTCCTGCCTCGGTTTTCAATGTTTACTTTGCTCCTTTTAAACTGGAATTATCTGAAGGCCTAAAAATCTGAAGCTTAAAGAACTATGCAAGCTGCCTAAAGCCCTAAAGAGCTTCTTTATAATTAGAATAAATGCATGAAATCTTTAACCTTCATTCTGTGCAAACTCTGACTTTCAAAAAAGAATTTACTGCTTAGAGTGGAGTTATATCTCCTCCTATCTGTCTGCCCCAAATCTCAAATTCCAGTGTGCAATGCATCAGAGGGGATGACTGTGTCCTGGGCTGTATAACTGTGTGCTGGGCTGCAGCAAGAGCAGCTGTGGGCAGCAGGGCAAGGGAGGGGATTCTGCCCCTTGGCTCTGCTCTCCTCACACCCCACCTGCAGCACTGTGTACTGTTCTGGACATGGAAGTGTCTGAGTCCAGAGGAGGCCACCAAGATGCTGAGAGGGCTGCAGCAGCTCTGCTATGAGGACAGGCTGAGGGAGTTGGGGCCCTGCAGCCTGAAGAAGGCTTCTAGGAAACCTTGGAGTGGCCTTCCAGGATCTGAAGGGGGCTTCAGGAGGGCTGGAGAGGGACTATTGACAAGGTCTGGTAATGACAGGAGGAGGAATGGGTTTGGATTGGCAGAGGAGAGATTGAAACTGGATGTTAGGAGGAAGTTGTTTGCAGTGAGGGTGGTGAGACACTGGCACAGGTTGCCCAGGGAGGTTGTGGCTGCTCCTTCCCTGGAGGTGTTCAAGTCCAGGCTGGATGAGTCCTTGAGCGACCTGTTCTAGTGGGAGGTGTCCCTGCCTATGGCACAGGAGGTTTGAAACTGGTTGATCTTTGAGGTCCCTTTCAACCTAAAGCATTCTATGATTCTATGAGATGTCTGTTCCTCCAGTGCCCTTTGCAAATGACTCAGAACCTTCTCTCAGGGCAGTCAGGGTGAGTGGTCTGGAGTCGTCCATCTGCAGCTGGATTTGTGTTCAAGGTGTCTTTTTCTGAATAAGCACCTGCCACTAGCCCATAAATAGTTTAGCAGTCCACAGCTTACACAGAAATGCTCAGTGGCAGAGTGGGACAATAATTCAGGATGGCACAGCTCTGATAACAGGATTAATAAATCACAGCACAGAGAACTCTGAGTTCAGCTCTGCCTGACGCTGAGGATTATTTCACATATGCAATGCTCTTAATTGCTTTTTCTCCCTGTAAGTTCCACGTGCAGCTCTGGGATAGGCTTTCTAGAGCTTTCCCAAGCAAACTGAATTCAATTTCTTCCAACTGATATTTCAACTCTGGCCTTTACACCAGGCTCTTGAGTTTGAAGCACACTGCTGACAGAGGCTATGAGGGTGACCCCACCCCAGCTTCTCTCACTTCCACCATGGCAGGAGAGCAATTTTGCAGAATAAACTCATGAACAACTCCAGCCTAGCTCTGCCGTTTCACTTCTTAGAATTCTTCTGTCTTTTTCTCTGGAAATGAAAATCTCTTTCTTCTCCTGCCACCTGCTATTTCCATATAGAATCATAGAATAGAATCACAGAGTGGTGGAAGAGACCTCAAAGATCATCAATTTCCAACCCCCCTGTGCCATAGGCAGGGACACCTCCTCCTAGAGGAGCAGATCCCTCTCCCTCTGAAACTGGGGAGCCCCAAACTGAAGGCAGTAATGGCCTTCCCATGGCTAGCCTGGGATTCTGCTCTAGCAAAAGCAGGACACTCTCCTGTATTTCTCTTCTTCCACTTTTCCTGCACGTGGGCTGTGCTGTTGTGTGATACAGCACAGGCAAAATGTCTTTGTCAGCCTTGCCCAGCTGTGCCAGTAGTGCATGAGCACAGTGGATCCTTCCTTCCTGGGCCCTGCCAGACAGGCTGCACGCAGATGCTGGCACTGCTCTGTCTGCACTGCTACCCATGGTTGGGATTTTGGGGTGCTCAGAAGCCACAGGGATACAGCCTCACCAGCCCACTGCTCTGCTCCCTGCTCTAAGTGCCTTCCTGCACATCAGCACTGACTTTTTTCTGGTGATTAGGGAGGCCAAGGTGGCTGTGGTCCTGTAACACACCTGAATCTGCCTCTTTCCTTGCTCTTCTGGACTCACCACTCAGTTGCTATTTCTTCTCTGTCAGGGCAGTAATTCAATCCCATCCCAGGCACCAGCCAGCATGCCCAATAAGGGAGCAGAAGCAATTTAAGGTGATTCATGATAAGCCACAACTAAGCAATTTTTTTGGCATTCATTCCTGAGAGTAAGGATTCAAGAAAAAAAAAAAAACCCCAAACCCACAATTCTTTATTAGATTTGAAGTATGCAGAGGAGTCTGCAGCTTACTCACAGACAGAAAGGAAGGCAAATGTATCCAGGACATGGTTTTTTGTAAGTGACCCACTGCACTGCTGCATGAGGAAGGAGGAAAGGTCACACCCTAGCACCATGGTGCTGCTGTTTGCCTCCTCCAAACCATTCCTGCCAGAAGATAGACAAGTTTCAGGAGACAAGGCTGGGTGTGATGGCACAAGGTTCTTAAAGTACTTGTGTCTCTTGCTTCCTTCCCCTTGAATGCTAAACAGGGTGAGGCAGAAATGGGGGTCTAAGGATTTTGGAGGCAGGAAGGTTGCCCAGGGGCATCTGCTCTCCGTTCTGGTTTAGAATGGGTACTGCCATTTGTGCTCATCCTGAGGATGAATGAGAGCAGGCTAATGAGAATGTCAGCAAGAAGTCCATTTTGGAATACTTCCCACAGCAGGAAAAGCTCTCGTGCCCTTCTCCTGCTCCTTCTACCTTACTTACAAGTCAGTGACACTGGGTGACCTTTCTTAGCTTAGTCATTTTATCAAGCCTGTGAGATAAATCACTTCCCAGGACGGGAAATGAGCTCAGCAACATCTATAATGGTGTGAGAGCTCATGAAATCTTAATTTGATGACCTTTGAGTAAGAATAGAGGCAAGTGCACCACTGCAAGGGGACAATATCCTGTCCCACCTGGGAAATGGACTCAGTCAAATCCTGTCATTTGCATCTCTGACTCTTCTGAGCCTGTACTGCAAATGGACCAGATTCTTAAGCTGTCCTCTCCTTTAGTCTAATGGAAGTGCACAGAGAGCTCATTTCTGCAGCCAAAGCCACAGCCGGAGGGATAAAGCCTTTCCCCTGGGTGCAGGCAGTGAGTGCCAGGTACAGGCTTTCAGCAGGCAGGGAGAGGAGCAGGACAGGCTCCTCTACTCTTGCTCTTCTGCAGCTTGTTTGTGACTGTAGGAACCAGAAATCAGGACCCATTGCAGCATTACCAAACCACATTCATCCAAAAAATGCTGTTGTTCTGTACCTTGTTCCCAGGGAAGATCCTTAGCAGGCAGGAAGGCAGCAGAGCCTCCACCTAGGCAAGATGTGGCAGCCTCTTCACAGTGCCCAGGAGCCTCCTGCAGTGTGTATCTGATTGAACACAAGCAATAGCTGTGACAGATCAGGACAGTGTCCTGGGAACCAGGGGCCAAAAGGCAGGTGCTGGCAGGGTCACTCTGCAGCTGCCCTGCTCTTACAAGGGGCAGGCAGGGAGGTGAAGCACATTGTGAGTTCCTGAGCAGAGCAGCTCAGGCTGCCCAGGCTGTTACCCTCCTCTGGTCTGCAGAGGACTGCTCTTACTGCCCTTCATAAGACCTTCCTTGATGCACCTTTACACAGAATGGTTTCAGCTGGAAAAGGCCTTGAAGATCATCAGGCCCATCCATTGTCTGACTCTACCAAGCCTGGTGCTAAACCAAGGCCCTCAGCACCACATCTGTGCCCACCTCTGTGGTCTTCTCTGCACACCTACCTAAATAACAGAGAAATCAGAGCACTGAAGGAGCTGTGATGCCATCATTGCCATGATCACCACTTGCCACTTCTACCACCAGTTACGGCTTGTATGAGCTGGGTTTGATCCAGAACCTTAGGAATAAGATATTCCTCACAGAAGGAACACAGAGTGCAGCTCAGAGCAGGATGCAGCAGATGGGGATGGTCCAGAGCGGCAGGGGACCGTCGCTCCCTCTCAGGCTGTGTGGCTTTTGCTGCAGTGGAGAATCTGGCTGGTCCTGGGCAGAAGGCATCATCCAAGAAGCCTCTTGCCTGCGAGGAAGCAAAGGTGAAAGTTTTGATGGCTGTGCCCCGTGAGAGGGAGAGGAGGGCACCTCCTCCTTTGCCAGGAAGCTGAACTCCTGGGGGGTGGGATGCGGCTGTCAGGAAGCTCGGCCAAATGTCTGGGGGAGCTTGTGAGGTGGCACTGCCTCGTCAGCACACACACACCATCTGCCACCAGCCGTCCCCAAGTGCAGGCTGAAGGCAGAGCTGCTCTGCAAAGCAGCGCTGCAAACGAGCTCCCTGAGAAGGAGGCCGGTGAGGGTGAGGGTGAGGGTGAGGGTGAGGGAACAACCTCCACACAGCTGACAGAGTCTGTGGAGCGAGGCAGGAGAACTGCCTGGCACCCTGCAAGCCCCCAGCATCTCCCGTGGCTGGAGCCAAGGGCTGCTCAATCTGCCCAACACTCTGCATTCACACGAGCACCATCTATGTGGGGCAAACACATCTTCATCTTCTATGGCTTGCCCACTGGTTTGAAGAAGCCTCCAGAAAGAGAGGAGGCAGCCAGGGCTGTGCTCCAGCCTGCAGGAACACTGCTAGCTCTGTGCTGTGCTGTTGTGATGGAGCACGTGTGTGTGTGCCACCCACAGAAACACAGAATTAACCAGCTTGGAAAAGACCTCTAGGATCATCGAGTCCAACCTATCACCTAACCCCTTCTAATTAGCTAAACCACATCCAGCCTCCTCTGAAACACCTCCAGGGATGGGGACTCCACCACCTCCCCTGCAGCCCATTCCAGTGCCAATCACTCTCTGTGCACAACTTCCTCCTAACATCCAGGCTGAGCCTGCCCTGCCACAGCTTGAGCCTGTGTCCTCTTCTTCTTTCTCTGGGTGTCTGGGATAGGTGAGCAGCCCTCAGCCTCCCACCTCAGCCTCGGAGAGTTTGCAAAAGCAGAATGGGTGCCAGTC
This sequence comes from Psilopogon haemacephalus, assembly GCA_013396835.1. Taxonomy (NCBI): domain Eukaryota; kingdom Metazoa; phylum Chordata; class Aves; order Piciformes; family Megalaimidae; genus Psilopogon; species Psilopogon haemacephalus. The sequence continues at coordinate 1,006,633 of VWZI01020016.1, forward strand.
TCAGGAGATGCTTGCTCGGGAGCTCCTCCCTAGGAGGGATCAGTGCCTTTGTCACGCAGCTCTTTAGTGCTTTACAGCAATCATCTGTGGCCCCACAACTCCGGGACAGCTTCGGCCAAGCCCAGAGCCGTGCTGCAGTCAGCAGAAGCTGGGCAGAAGGAGTTGGCAGCTGTAAGATTGTCCTCACTTGAGCCTCTTCAGACCAGGACCCAGGTACAGCTGCAGGCAGCTGCTCGCTTTGCGTTGCTCTGTGTGCACAGCACAGAGCAGAAGGAGCTGAGCTGCAGGACTCTCCTCAGCAAGAGTCTGGACAAGTCCAGCCTGGCTGGCACAATCCATTCCTCCCTAGTCCAGAGCAGGGTGAGCTTACCAGCCCCTGCAGTGGTCAGGCAGCACAGGCAGCGATGGCTTCCTGCAGCACCCAGGGCATTTCCCCTCCACCCTCAGGAAGCAGGACTCTGCTCCACTTTTTCTCCAAGAACTTGTTTCATTCTCCCTGCAGTGCTGAAGGCCTTTAGCTAATGAGCCCTCCCCTGCTCTAGAAACTCTGCAGAAGAAAGCGAATCGTGGCCAACTTTCTGTGAGGTTCTTTCACAGGCTGTCCAATAAAGCACAAGAATAGATCTGCTCTGCTAGAAAGTAGGACTTGTTCCTGCCTCAAGCTCATCCTTACTGCCGTGGAGCAGGGTGCAGCACAGGGATCCACCTGTGCCCAGGAGCCTTGAGGCAGGTGGAGGACCCCCAGCTGCTGCAGCAGAGCTCTTGGGGTGCAGGTACAGGGATCCACCCGTGCCCAGGAGCCTTGAGGCAGGTGGAGGACCCCCAGCTGCTGCAGCAGAGCTCTTGGGGTGCAGGTAAAGGACTCCATGCTCCTCTTCTGCTCATGGTCTCCTGGCAGGTTTTAAACCAGAGCAGACTTGCATTAACTCTGCTTCTCTTACGCTGCTGCCAGGTGTCTGCTGTAAGTGCTGGAGATGATTTCTGTAAGCAGTTGGCCTGAGGTTTATAGCAAATGAGAAGATGATGTGGTGAGAGCCACGAGCAGCCTTTCCAAGAGGGATGCAGGAGTCTGAGACCTTTCTCAGCAGAGCTGGGGATCTGCCCAGAGGATGCTGTGGCCCATCTCTTGTACCACTCCTCACCACTGTGAGCCAGCCACAGCCCCTCACGCTAGAGTGGCCTCTTTGTGCTGGAAGGCACATAAGGACTTGAGCCCAAACTAGCCCCAGAACCTGGCCAGGAAGGTGTAGGTGAGTTGGAGCAGTGCACCACAAAATACTTTGATGACAGATCATGGAGCTGTAGCCTTCAACTGAATCCTCCTTTGTGGGAACAGCTTGGGGAAAGCAGTGCCAGGGGCTGTGGTGCTTGCAGAGACCAACCCACAGCAGTGCCAGTCTCATGTCTCTTGACCCTCCTCAGAGCTGGATGGAACCTGCTCAATGAAGGCTTCTCCTAATACTTCAGGGCTGCCAAGCACTAGGCTGGGCTGAGCCCTTTAACTCAGCAGCTGGCAGACATGGGCTTGGTGCTGGGCAAGTGTGTGCATGGGGAAAGTGGCACTGTGGTCCCTTCACCAGGGGGGAAGGCAGGAGGCATCCACAAAAATCCCTGGGCAACTTGTTCCAGTGTCTCATTACCCTCACTGCCAAGAAATTCTTCCTAATCTCCAGTCTACTGTGGGCAGCCAGCTGGCTTTGGGGAACATATGTTCAGGTTCAGGACTTACTATCAGCAAGGAACTTCTCTGTCTCCCTTGGGACCTCACAGGTGGTGTGGAACTAACTCCAAGGCCAAGCTGTGCTTCAGTGTCCTCTGGAGTGCTGGGCTGTGCAGTTCCCCCTGGGCAGAAGCAAGCAGCAGCCATCACCATCCCTCTTCCCACCCCAATCACGGCGATCCCATCACACTTCTCAAGAGCAATTTTTCTCCTTAACCACCAGCCCCAAGTTTCATAGTTAATTGGGGCTGGTGAAATAAAAATAGCTGCTAGACCAGATGGAAACTCTGTGGTGATTTATAGCTCGCTGAGCCTTCACATGTTCCACCTGGGCTCTGAGCAAGGGCACCATTAATTCTGACACTGCCCAGGCAGGTCACAGGGGAGGCTCTGGCAGTGAGAGCTGAGCTGAGGTCTGAAACATGCCCAGGTGGCACCGTGTGGAGTGGGCCAGAGACGAGGCCACAGGCTGGAGCAGGGGCATGGTTTGCAAGACATTCCTGCAGCGAGCCCCAGGGAAGCCCCAGGGAAGCAGATGCTCTGCAGAGCTGCAGATGGACAAAACCAATGCAGCTGCTCCTTCCCAGTGACTGTGCTTTGGCAGGATCCTGCTTTGGCCCAGGCAAGATGAGATGAAGCCATGAAGAGAGCCCAGAAGGGACATCTCCATGCTGAGGCAGTCCAACCTGTCAGCCAGGCCATGGCACTAAGTGTCCAATCCAGGCTTCTTCAACACCTCCAGGGATGGGGACTCCACCACCTCCCTGGGCAGCCCATTCCAATGCCAATCACTCTCTCTGGCAAGAACTTCCTCCTAACATGCAGCCTGAACCTGCCCTGGGACAACTTGGGACTATGTCCCCTTGTTCTGTTGCTGGTTGCCTGGGAGAAGAGCCCAACCCCAGCTGGCCACAACCTCCCTTTCTGCCTGAGGAGCAGATTCTCCACTGTGGATGCAGCAGTTAGTTCAAAACCAGTTTGCAGGTGTCCTGATTTTTCTGGGACCTCCTGCTCAGTGGTAAAACAAGAACAGGAGCCACAGGCCTGCTCTTCCTGTTAGAAAGCATCAACCTCTGGCACTCCCTACTCTGTGCCTTCCAAAATACAGACAAGTGGCCAAAGGAGCTGTCAGATATGAACAAGTCTGTACAAAAGCCTTCTTGGGAACTCTTTGCATCACAGGCTGAATAAGATGTGCAATTACAGAGCCACGACTTAAGAACTTAAACCCCAGTTAAGACTGATAGAAGGTATCAGACTTACAGGCAATATGTAGGCAGAATTTAATCTTGCAGGAAGAGATTGTGTTTGGGATTAAAGAGCCAAATTACTGCACAAGTTTTTATTAAATCTTTATATTTTCAAACGTACCTTATGGTGGCTGTTTTGAGACAGGATCATGGCTTTACGGTAGACATAAATCCCAAAAATTAGTTTGGGTTCTCTGACACAAGGCAGAACATGAACAAAATGGATTTGGACCTTATCTGGGCTGCTGACTACTAAAGCTCCCAGATGAGTGTTTCATTAAGGCATGAGATTTTCCCCAAAGCACAAAAAGGAGGCAAGAAAGAGCTCATCCTCCTTGTACTCCTGAAAGCCTCTGCTGCTTAGAGCCTAACTGGAATATTTTAATGAGAGAAATTAGACCCTTGGTTGTAAAAAGAAAGCAGTGATGAAGTCTATTATCGTTCCTTGGTTTGCTGAGAGAGATGAAAAGGCAAAAGGTCAACAGTTTGTCCCACTCTGCTCTGTGGTGCTGGATCTGTTTGCTTCCTCTTCACTCTGCTCTAAGCTCTCCACTAACAAACAACAGCCTAAGCTTTGCTGGTTGTTGGCCTGCCTGGGAAAGTACAGGGAGAAAAAGGAGAGGGAGAGGGAGAGGGAGAGGAAGAGGGAGAGGGAGAGGGAGAGGGAGAGGCTGCAGTGGCCTTTCGGTACTCAAAGTGCCCTATCAGAAAGCTGGGGCTTGTTGTGACAGCACAAGGGGTGATGATGTGCAATGAAAGCAGGGAGATTCAGGCTGGGTAGAAGGGAGAAGTTTTTCACACTGGCTCATGTTGCCCAGAGAGGTGGGAGATTCCCCTTCCTGGAATCATCCCAGGTCAGGTCACCTGGGGCTCCAAGCAACCTGTTCTGGTTGCAGACATCCCTGCTGACTGGGTGAGCTCTGGAGGGTGGAAATCCCACTGGACACGCTCAGCTTCACACACAACTTGTGCCACAAGCCCTCAGTCAAGCAGGCAACAAAAGGAGAGGATCCATCCCTTTAGGACCTTTGCCCAGGCACCACCATCCCTGCCACAGGGTCGCTCCTGCTCCCCCAGCCACTGCCCCTTCCCGGTGACCCTGGCTCACTCCCACTGCAGCTGCTGCCATTCTGGGTGATTCATTCAGTGTGAGTAACTTTGGAGCAGATGATCTCCTTCACGTGGTTCCTGCTATTTCTCCAGCAAAGTGGAGGGAAGAGGGAAGAGAGAAAAGGGAAGAAGGGAGAGAGGAGGAGAGGAACACAATGTCCACAAGAGCTGTGTGCCTGTGCGTGCTGAGGAAGCAAGGCAGCAGCCTGCAGACCACTTAGTGCTACAGGCACAGCAGAAGGAAATTTGCTGGGAATTGGTTTCTCTCAATAGAGGGCAATTTAATCATTTTGGCTGGTACAGGCTCAATTATGGTTTTGCAACAAGGCCAGTGTCTGGGGCAGCAAGTGGCTGCCGTGGCCAAGGGGCAGCTTTGATTGTTGGGCTCCTGTTGGGGTCTGGGAAAGGCTCCCAGCATGGGATGTGGCAGTGCATGGCTGAGCCACTGGGGACTGCCAAACTCTGCCCTGCCAGGGGTCAGGGAGGCTTTGTGAGGAGTGGCAGGGATCTGCTCAGGTCCCCCCTGCCTTGCCAGTGGGAAACTCCTGCAGAAATAGCACCCTCCAAGTGTCTGCTAGGAGAGGCAGAGACCCTCCAGAGATCTGTGGGCCTGTGTTTGGAGGGACAGGAGCAGCATGAAGGTGTCTGCCCCATTGTGGGTCCCTGGGTGAGAGGCAGTCATAAGGCAGTGCCACCCTGTCCCAGGCTGCACCATGAGGAAACTGGAGTGAACCCTGTGAAATGGGATGAGATTAACAAAGCAGCTGAATGATTCTAAGCTAATAAAGTGCCTGCTCCAGATGGCTCCCACTATGAATGCTATTAAAGAGAAAAACTCAAGGTAAATTAGGAAATTTGAGGCTAAGCCTTTTAATTCGTGTGCAGGAGATTCTTTGTGGGGTGGGGAGCAGCCTCCTATTCCCTGGCCACCTCCAGGGCAGAGATTTGGTGCTTCCTTGTAGCCCCGGAGAGAGAAGTATATGCTCCATCACATCCTTCCCACCAGTTCCTGCTGGCCTTCCCTTTCAGACCCATGCTGGCCACTCTTGTGGCCTCCATGGCACCAGGCTTGGTACTTCCCAGCCACATCTGCCTGCACAAACCTCAGCTGATGAAATCCATTTGCAGAATTGTTTCCCATCCTCAGGGCTGGTCTGAGCCCCAAGACATCTCTGTGCTGGCCCCCTCCTGCTGTTTGGTGGGAGCTCACACCCAGACTAAGGCAGCAGGCAAGGTGAATTTACTCCTGAATTTTGGTGCCTGCATGAGCCATAAGCAGCTGTGAGCTCTGCATGGGTTTGCCTTGGCAGGGGCTGACCTCAGCCCCAGGTGCAGAGGGGCTCCACGAGGGGCTGCATTTTAGGGTTTAGCTGCAGAGTTGGGTGTGCCAGGTGCCATTTATCTCTCCCTCACCCTAGGAACTGAGTGCCAGAGGCAACAAGTGGAATATTGCTGCAGAGCTGAGGTCTACCTCATGCAGCCCTGAGCTGTGCTGCAGGCAGTGGTGAATTCTGCCCGGGGTTCAAAGCAGCTGGGACACTGCAAGGCAGGGAGCAGTGGCAGCTCATGCCATGGGCTTGAGCCCAGCCAGAGCAGCTCAGGGCTGCGAAGCAGAGCAGGCAACACCCAGCAGGTGCTCACAGGCACAGAATTTCCTGCCCAGCTTGGTGTTTGGCTGAGGATGGACACTGCAAGCACATCCTTGTTCACACAATATTGGATTGCTTTGGTTGGAACAGCCATTTCCAACCATCCAGTCCAACCATTCTCTAACTCTGCCAAGGCTGGGGCTAAGTCAGCTCACTCAGCACCAGCTCACTCAGCACCAGCTCACTCAGCACCAGGTCTCTGCCTTTTTGGAACATCTCCAGGGATGGGGATTCAGCCACCTCCCTGGGGAGCTCATGCCAGGCTTTGAGAACCCTTTCAGTGGAGAAGTCCTCCCAAAAGGGAGAGAGAGAAACAATAGGAGGGAGTAAAGAGCTGGGATTGCTCCACCTGCAGTGGCTGGGGCCATAGCTGAGTGGTGTGGTTGCTTTTCAAATTACCCTGGGAGATGTATAAGTTTGTTATTTGTTTTAATCAATGTGAAGGAAGCTGTCGGAGTGCCAGAAAGTGGCAAGAGAAGGAGGAGCAGGGAGGGGAGATGGGGACACAGGGAACTGAAGCATCCTATTAATATCCCTGCAGTTGTGTGAAAGATCATTAATGAACCAAAGAAAAATGAGTGGGGAGGGAAATGAGCAAACCAAATCCTCTCTCTGCCTCCCATCAGCCATGTTACCAACCAGGACACCTTCCCAGCACTGCTGCACTCTTGCTGACCCTAGTCCTGTGCCCTTCACTACTGTCTTCAATCTGCTGGGAGGGGAAGCATCCCCAGCACGTTCCCATTGGAGCTGGATGGGGTGGGAGCATTCTGAGGAAGATGAGAGCTGCTGCCTCATCAACACTGCACCCATCTGCTGACATCCAGAGCTACACCTCCCACCTTTGGTCCAGGACACAGCCTTGCACCTGCAGTGCCATGGTGAGCAGCAGGTCTTGGCCTCTGCTTCTTTCAGTCTTCTGCTGAAGACATCAAAATCCCAGCCTCGGAGTGATGTTTGGCAGGGAGAGATGCTGCAACAGGCAGCAAAACCTCCCTTGGTGCATTTCTTTCTCTCATCCTCTGGAGGCTGACGTGACCAGCACATGTCTCCAGCTATGTACTGAGCTGTGCTTGCCCAGGAATTGATTTGCCACGCTTGAGATGGGAGAAAACAGAGATTAAATTTAAGCTATTTGTTCAGTCTCTCAGTTACGCAATTGGACCTTGTAGATTAGGGAAGGTGACCTCCTGTAGCACAGGGAGATTTACTGACATGTTCAAGCAAATATTGCACTTCCTGGGATGCAGCACCGAGCAGGATGGAGAAGAAAATGGCACCAGCCTGGCTGCACTGCCTCCCTGCATGGCTGCCTAAACTCTGGTGGACTTTGTCTTCACCTAGAGCCTCAGAATGAAAGGCTCAGGGGACATCCAGGGGACAGGAAAGGGAGAAAAAGAAAGGAAAGAGACTGAATGGGAGGGGCAGTGGGGACTAAGTGGGAATCTCTGCCGCCCGCAGAGCACACTCAGCCCCAGGAGGTGGAGGCTTTTTTCTGGTCACCATCATCCCCACTGCTGGCTCCTGAGAGCTTCATGCTATGGCTGGAGCCAAGGCTTTGGGCTCTCGCTTCTTGCAGTCAGGCACCCAGGGGCCAGGGCTGGTCCTGAGAGCTGTGGCAATGGGCAGGGGCAGGCAGAGGACAGGACACAATTTATAGAGACCATGGGAGGGTTCATTAGCTCAGGAGGCCATTAACGGGTGAGCAATTTGCAATTTAAATCTGTGTGCTTAAAAAAGAAGAAGAAATGATAAAAAAACCCCTCTGGGCTAGGACTGGAGTTTGCATTGCAAACTGTCACTGTCTGTTGGGGAGAAGGCTTCTGACTGACAGCAGTTTGTCAGAGGCATCTGATGTCAGAGCTCTGCGCAGGAAGGTGTTGCAGTGAGAGCCTGCCAACAGCACCAGCAGCAGCCTCTGGGGAGCTCTGAGCCCTCCTCCTGCTCCTCCTCCTCCTCCTCCTCACCAGTGTTTCAGAGCAGACAGGCAGACTGCCCCAGCACTGACCTGCTCACTGCCCATGAAACTTCCGAGAGGAGGAGGAAAGGTGCAATGTGTGCAGAGGTGGAGAATTCCCTGCTCTGCTCCAAACCTCACCCAGGGAACTTCCCAACATTTATCTCTGGCTTTGGAGAATTCTTGAATGTGCTGAAGTGCCAAACTGCAGCCCCCACCAGCTCCTGAGCCTTCTTCACACAATCACAGGATGTTAGGGGTTGGAAGGACCTCCAGAGATCATCCAGTCCAACCCCCCTGCCAAAGCAGCATCCCCCAGGATAGTCTGCACAAGAACGCATCCAGGTGGGGTTGGAAAGTCTCCAGAGAAGGAGACTCCACAACCTCTCTGGGCAGCCTGCTCCAGGGCTCTGTCAGCCTCACTGTAAAGTTTCTCCTCATGTTGAGCTGAAACCTTCTCTGTTCCAGTTTGTCTCCATTGCTCCTTGGCTTGTTGCTGTGCACCACTGAAAAGAGCCTGGCCCCAGACACTTGATCTCCACCCTCAGATATTGATAGACACTGATGAGGTCTCCTCTCAGCCTTCTCTCCTCCAGACTAACCAGCCCCAGGGCTCTCAGCCTCTCTCCACAGGGGAGATGCTCAACTCCCCCAGTCATCCTCCTGCCTCTCCACTGGACTCTCTCCAGCAGGGCTCTGTCTCTCCTGAACTGGGGAGCCCAGAACTGGACACAGTCCTGCAGGTGTGGTCTCGGCAGGGCAGAGCAGAGGGGGAGCAGAACCTCCCCAGCCCTGCTGGCCACACTTTGCCTGCTGCCCCCCAGGCTGCCATTGGCTCTCTGGGCCCCCAGGGCACATTGCTGCCCATGCAGAAATTGCTGAAAGACCTCACACTTTGTGTGTATATATATATATTTATAATTTGTATTTGTTTTTCATCTTTGTTTTTATTTCTTAGTTTTCCTCTTTATTTCCTCATTTTTTCCTCTTAGACAACTGTCATTTGTTCTTCTCCAGCCAATGTAGTGAGCTGGTGGAGATGTCTGGTTACTGCTCCAAGCAGAAATGACAAAGGGTTAGTGATGAGAAGGCTGTTTCAGTGCAAACACTGCACTCCAGTTTTTGTGGTTTGTTTTTTTTTTTCCTCACTTCTCTTCCATCTTCCTCCTTTCCTCTCCATCTCCCTCTTTTCCTCTCCAACATCTTTCCATCTCCCAACTTTTCCCCCATCTTCCTCTTTTCATCTCCATCCTTTTCCTCTCCATCTCCCTCCTTTCAGCACCACCTCCCCTTTCCCATCCTATCTGCCCTTTCCCACCCCCCACAGCATTTTCCCCTCTTTTCCCCCAAACTCAGAGCAGCTGAGCTCTGCTGGAGTCTCCTCCCACCCCAGGTGTGGCCACTTTGCCCTCCCTGCCCTCTGCCCTATTTAATGGGCCCCAGGGAAGGCAAGCCCCAAGCTTGCCCAACTGGGCAGAGGGATCCTCATCCCATCATCACTGGTGAGTGCCTCTGGTGTGCACTGGGTGACTGGTGGAGGGGATCCAAAAGGCCGGGGGGCCTGGTGGCCCCCCGGCCCTCCAGTTAGGGAAAGTAGAGACTTGATGATCAACTCTAACCTCACCCACGGGTGCTGGCTCTGCCTCCTTGCTCAGGCTGAGCTCCTCTATGTTCAGCTGCTTCTTTCTGCTCATTTGTAAAGCTGTAAAAAATGCCTGTGAAACCTTTTGAGAAGCATTGAATGAGCATGGAGGAAATGCCTGAGAATCCCTAACAAGGCAAGTAGAATAAAACTCAAATCTCCTTGGCATTCTTTTATGTCAGGGTGGCTAAAACTGTCTTGCTTTGTAGCTAAATTAAAGCTTTGCTCTGTTCAGTAGGAGATGAAATCCTGACTCCGCTAAGCCAGGTTGGGGCACGGAGTGATGAGATGGTTTGGGAGTTACCAATCCCCACACAATAAATTCACCTGACTAGATTCAGTTGTCTGGAAGTTAATGAAGCTTTATTTACAGCTTAGCACAATTTATAATACACACAAGTATTTACAGTTATATACAAGTTAAAAGTACTACAGAAACACAAAATCTCTCCTGAAACAATCAGGCTGCCAGGAGGCTCCTGACCCAAACCTCCTCCCCACTTCTTTCCCTCCCTTCAGAAATAATCCATGTACATCTCATGTGATAAATCTGGAGAGATATGAGGTGAGGAAAAAAGTTAGATGGGATTGAAGAATTAAGGCAGATGCAACCACACACCAGAGAGAAGGAGAAGCAGCAAGAAATTGAGAACTAACTGAGAAGAGTGTGAGAAGTGAGTGTCTTATCTTTGACTACTGGCACCTCTCAGCAGGAGACTGAGTGATGCAGGTCACTGTTTCCTCCTCGCAGCCAAAAACTTAATATCTCTCAGTAAAATATTGCAATTAGCCTCAAACCAGCACAAGTGACTGTGATGTGGTTCAGGATTTTACTCCATTAAGCTGCTTGACAGGCAGAGGCTCTCACCAGTTGTTGTCTCAAGCCAGGTGTGCTTCCACTTCAGGCTGTACTCATCTTCACAGCTCCCAGAATCATGAGTGCAAGCTGCAATTTTTTAGATGCTCTGTGGCTGGGTTGGAAAATAGATTGATTTGTGCCCAGGTGGATGTGGTGGTGGAAGGCTTCTTGGAAAATTCCATATAAGCAAAATCAGGACTTTCCTGAAAGCTCAGCTTCTGTGGTCCTGCTCAGCTGATCTCCTCTGTTTTTCCTCTGCCCAGCACAATGGTCTAGAGCAGGAATCTGCCAGCTTGGTTTGTGCTTTGGTTAATTTCCCTCAGAAAATTCCTGGGCTGCAACTCTATCAGAGGGGCCCAAATATTTTCTCTCTGAAGCCTGAGGACCAGGCAAAGGGATCTGGGGAGGAAACAGAGCTGCTGGAAAATCAAATTGAGTCTTACTGAGGAGGCTTTGCACGGTGAGCCCAGCTCAGCACAAGAGCCAGAATAAAGCAATGAGGTGGCAGGATGGATTCCTCTGTAATTTGGTTAGAGCTGGGCTGGGAAATCTGCAGAAGGTCACCGTGACACTAAACAAGTGTCTTGCATTAAACCCAGCTCGGATTTTCATGTCTTGGTAAAAGAGCTGGAGCATCTATAACTAGTAGCAGGTTATTTTTGGCATCCTAACCTATTTTGTAGATCCCAGGAGGACTAAACTGCTTCTCTTTGACTTTGCAGAGCCTGGATTTCTTTTTGTGTCTGAGGGATGCTGGGATCTGCATTTAAATTCTTCTGCCTCTGCCTGCCTTAACAGAAACTGACGTGTCCAAGCAATGACTCTGCCTGCCTGCAAAGAGCTCACAACATAGAGGAGGCTGCACTGTCCAAACTGCTGCTCAAAATGACAATGCAAAAGGCTGCTGCAGCCCTAAGGAGCCTGAAGCAATGGTCCAAGGGTAACTGTTGCTCACTTCTTACAGGCCACTGGGTCACAGACATCTCAGCCATAGGCTCATAGAATGGCTTGTGCTGGAAGGGCCCTGCAAGACCATCCAGTTCAACACCCCTGCCATGGGCAAGGACACTTCCTACCAGCCCAGGCTGCTCAGGGACTCATCCAGCCTGGCTTTGAACACTTTCAGGGAGGGGACATCCATGACCTCCCTCAGCAACTTGTGCCAGTGTCTCACCCACCCTCACTAGGAAACTTATTCCTAATCTTCAACCTAAACCTGTCATGACAAAATTTCTTCCCAGCTTTCTTCAGGTACTTGGAGGCCACGATAAGGTCTCCCTGGAGCTTTCTTTTCTCTAGGCTGCACAGCCTCAATTGCTTGAGGTTATGTAAAGGGTTAACCCCTCCTGATCTCAAGTCATCCTGACTCCTCCCTGGGGGTGATCTGACCTGCCCCCAGGTGCAGTGGTTAGCCCACTCCCACTTAAAGTGCTAGAAAAGTGCTCTTCACTTCCTCCCTCTGCCTCCTCAGCATCCCTGGTTCCTGCTGCTTCTGCCTTGCATCCAGCATCCTCTGCCTCCATCCACTTGCATCCATTTCCATCTACTGGTTGGGTACATACAAAAATATAGGGAAGGGAAAACAAAGCACAAAATGTAACTCCCCTTTGTGCTGGTTTGAGGCTGATTGGAACATTTTTATAAGAGAAAATAGGTTATAGGCTGTGGAAAAGAAAACAGTGCTGAAGTCTACTTTGCTCATAGGCTTGCTGAGCTGTACTAAAGCAAAGACATAAACATAGATAAGGCAGAGTCTCTCTGGCTGTTGATCTCTCCCTCTCCCTGGCTTCCAGCTGGATCTGTGTAACCCAACTAAACAATTTCTGCTTCTAACCCCCACTGGCTGATCTTCCCTGTTTACCTGGCATGTAAGGAAGATTCTGGGATAAGATTGGTGGGTGGGGGGAAAGTGGAAGGGTGGTTGGGAACCTGTCTTGGGGACTCTGATCTCTGGGAGGGGCATTGTGTTTCTGTATTACCTTTTTAATGTATCTAGCTGTAAATATCTGTAACCTGTTATAAATCTCTGCTCGTACATCATGTGCTGAGCTGTGAATATAAAGCTGCAGTCCTTAACTTTTGTCTGTCTGCTGGTGCCATTTTGAAATGCAGGGAATGTTACTTTTGGTTTTAGGACAAGTTATGGCAGAAGACAGAAGAATTTTGAAGCTAAATGTGAGCCTGCTGCTGAAGGCTCCAGTGGGTTGTTGAGATCTTTGCTTACTTTCAACCTGATGCAGTGATTTAGGGCATTGTGCTAAGCGTGGCGCTGGTGCTTGGTTGATCAGAAATGGTCTTCCCTGCAGTTTGTAGTTACACAGCTTGAGTCACAGCCTGAGATTATTTGTCTGGTACAGTCTTCTATTAGCAATCTGTTAGGGGCTCCTTATGTAACAGTGCTCCTCTGGAGTTCACCAAAAAATGCTGCATCGTGAAAAATGTGCGTAATGTACAACAAATTTAGCCCCTTGGGTAGCTGCAGACAAGTGCATCTGCCTTTGCTGTGGGAATGTGGTTATCACAGCCTGCAGGGAGGAGGGGGGGGGAAGAGGCAAGGCACACCAACAAAAAAAGGGTAAAAGCAGATTTGTGGCAGTGCCAACAAAATGCAAACACATTTTTGTCAAATTGTTGCTGGTTTTCGAGAAGAAGAAAAAGAAAAATTTCCCCTTTCCCCATGGGCTTCTAAGGTCTTGCCCTGCACTGCAGGACACACAATCTCCTTTTGGCAGAGACCAGCCCCAGTGCTGGTGCAAGATGGCAACACATTTAAAGTGCCCTTAGATGCTTGCAGACCTTTCTCCCTCCAAGATGCAGCTTTGCTGTGGCTGCTCTGTGCATTGCCTCTCCTCCTATTAATCTGTCAAGGTCTATACAAGCCTGGAGCAAATCAATTTGCTGCAGCTCTAACAGGTGCTAAAGCCCCACCAAAGGAAGCCATGCACAGGGTTATAAAACCATAGAATGGGTTAGGTTGGAAGGGACTTCAAAGCTCAGCCAGTTCCAACCCCTCTGTGCCATAGGCAGGGACACCTCCCACCAGAACAGGTCACTCAAGGACCCGTTCAACTTGGCCTTGAACACCTCCAGGGAAGGGAGCAGCCACAACCTCCCTGGGCAACCTGTGCCAGTGTCTCACCACCCTCACTGGAAAGAAATTCCTACCATCCAGTTTCAACCTCCCCTCTGCCAATTCAAACCAAAGACATGACAGCTGTTACAACTGGCACTGTCACACGAGTGTGCCACTCCTGAGCTGAAGAAAGCTGATATTTGGTGCAGGTGGGCATGTGAGCTGGCACCTCTCAGTGTGATCCCATAGTGGTGTGATGCCACAAGAGCAGAGGTGGCACTTCCCAGCCACTCTGTGGTGTTCATTCACTGGTTATGAGTGTCCATTCCCACCACATCTCAGCTCCAGCCTGCCCAGAATGATCAATCAGAGCCCTGGAGAGCATGAATGATCAGGTTTGTGTTTAGGAGCTGGAGAACATCTCGTACTAGCAGCTATGAACGCCTGGCTGCAGCACCAGCTTTACCCAGAGGAAGGAAGGAGTGGTATGAGACAGGGAGGAGCTCAACTCTCCTTACTGTCATGGATGCTGTATTTACTCAGAGTACATTTATGCACCAGGTGTGTTCTCACTAGCAGGGTTTGTTGCTCTGCTGCATTTCAGCTCCCAGCATGTGGACTCTATTTTAAGCAAGCAGTGGGCAGACAGGGCAGAGAGAACAACACAGACAAGCCAGGGAGTTTGGGTTTGTTTCCAAACAGGCACTCACGGAAGCAGAGGGAGTACAAGAGGGAGAGGGCAGCAGGTCCACTCATTCCAGTATATATAACAACTAACTTCCCAGGCTGACCCAGGCACCCAAGACTCAAGGCAAAAATGCAAGCTACGTGACCAGTGGCCAGAGAAAGAGCCAGCAGGAAAAATCTATCAAAGCTTTCCATGGTTCAATCAGTCAGAGTCTGCTTCACTGGGGAAACAATCAATTAACCACTTCCATGGGAGCAGCCACAGATGTGCTGCTCTGGAGGTGGCAAATCTTTGAGTTTATCTCTTCTTGATTGCACTCTTGATTATGTACAACATCACAGGAATTTTCCTCCTTGCCTGTCCTCACTTCTCTACGTTTCTCCCAAGGATGCTTCTGTCCGTGCTGACCAGTGAAGAACACCACCTACGGACCAACAGTTTCCAGTTTCACTGCAAATCCTTGTTTGCTTTCAACAGGCAGCCAAAATAAACTGCTTCCTCCAGGCATCTGGAGGGCATTATGCCTTTAACAGTCCATCTGATTTCCAGATGTCAATGCATCTTGTCACAGATGATTTTGGTTTAGATGTTTTGGTGTGAGCAGTGATCAAAGAGCCCTGCAGTGCACAAATGGGGCAGATCCCTGTTCTGAGCAGCAAAATCTACAGGGCAAGTGAGGGGCAGATGACACCAGAGCTCAAAGATGATGCTGAGAGCACTCAGCCCAAGCTCCTCAGTGATAGAAGGGTGCAGGAAAGAACTCGAGCATGGCTGGTCCCACTGGTATGGTAAAGAGGGAAGCATGAGACACCCTGGAACAAAATGAACAAAAGCAGCACTAAGACTTGACCAAGCAGTGCTGAGATGTGAGGGGTTCAGACTGCACTTGCAGAGGGAGAGAAAGGTGGCAGGTGGATGGAGTGCAGCAAAAGATGCAGGTGGTGATATGGGTGACAGTGACAGCACCTCAGAACCTCACAGGAAAGTCTCAAAGCACTCAAAGCAGGGAGAGTCTTCAGTCCTGGAGCACTCACCAGTGAAGAAAGCACAGGCCAGAGGAACAGGCTGTGGGGGATAGAGCAAGCTGCAGGCCTGCACTGTCCATTAGGCACTGGCACCTCTGCCACTGCTTTGCTTTCGAGATGCAGTGAGAGACATTTAGATCACCACAGTGTGAGGCTGAGATCAAGTTTCTATCCCCCATTTAAATTTCACCTCATATTCTAATTTAAATGAATTAGCAGCTCTCAGCCTTTCTAGGATGCTCCTGTGCCTGGGAACCTGGAAGCACATTTTGATTCACAGATGCCTCTTGCTTCCCCGATCCAATGTGCTGCCAGGATGGGATAGACAGGAGCTGTCTTAACATTTTTTATGCACTTGGATTTGTCCCTATAGCTGCTGCTAATGCCTTGATTGGTGCTGCTGAAATTGCTTCTTAAACATATGGTAATACATTCCACACTGAAGTCCCTGCCTTTCAAAGCTCAGACCTGAAGTCATCATTGTCTGTAATAAGTTCATTCTGTTCCTTCTGCTTTACTGCCTGCCCAGCCTGGCTTTGATGAAGGAATTCATGTAACTCACTAACTCCAGAGCAGATTTTGATTAGTTTTGGAATTAAAAAAAAAAACAAAACACCCAACTTATTTTCTATTGAGAAGCTCTGCAAGCTGAGCTTGGCATCTGACATTCAAATGACCTCAGCTAATCTGGCTGCATCAGCAGTAATGAAGATTCTGGGTGTCAGTATTGGGAGTGCACTGATTTGCCTTAATTGCCCTGCGGAGCCTCATCTGGGCTCATATTCACCCTCTCTGTCAGGACCTCTATTTAACCTCCAGTCCCCAGGGCTTTCGGTTCTTGTCTGGGCCATGCTGTAGGTGAGTGTGTCTCAGACCGGTTCCTGAACTGGTGTTTGGTGTTCCTTGGCTGACTTTCAAGCTTGTGCATTGATAGGACCTATTGCCATCACCACTCTGCTCTACCCCCCATGGTGGGGCTGCTCCTGCCTCCCCTTTCCTGGATGCAGCCCTGCTCTTGCTGCTTCTTGGCACTGGCAGATGAAAATACACCACAGCTCTGGAAGGGTTTCTGGTAGGTGGAAGATTCTTAGTGGACTGATTTGTTAACAGTTTGAGAGAAGAAAGAGTAAAGGTAATGCTACGGATTGCAATTGCTTATTGTGCATGGAAATTAAACCAAAAGCACCACAAGCGTGAGGTCTCTGGCTCTGTGACACCTTTGGCACTCCAGTAGGCTGGAGCTGAAAGCTGGGACTGAGCCCAGGGTGCCCCCAGCTTGTCTGGTCATCTGGCTGTCTGCAGCTGGGCTCCAGCACTGGAGAAGGAGAGCACTTTTTCAGCTCGGGCTGCTGTTCTGCAGCACTCAGCCCATAGTAGTTTTTGCCACTCTTCCCTATGGAGAGTGGCCTCCAAGTGAAGGCCAGTGACAAGTGGAGTCCCTCAAGGATCAGTACTGAGACCAGCCTTGTACAGCACCTTTGTTGGTGACACGGACAGTGGCAGTGAGGCACTTTCAGCAAGTTTGCTGATGACCCCAAACTGTGTGGTGTGGAGGAAAGAGATCCATCTAGAGGGACCTTGATGGGCTGCAGAGGTGTGCCCAAGCCAAATTCATGAGCTTCAACAAGGCCAAGTGCAGGGTCCTGCATCTGGGTCAGGGCAATCCCAGGCACTGATGTAGGCTAGGCAGTGAGTGGCTTGAGAACAGCCCTGAAGAAAAGGACTTGGGGGAAACTGCTGGATGAGAAGCTCAACATGAGCCAGCAGTGTGCACTTGCAGGCCAGAAAGGCAACCAGATCCTGGGCTGCATCAAGAGTGGTGTGGGCAACAGAGCAAGGGACAGAATCCTGCCCCTCTGCACTGCTCTGGTGAGACCACACCTGGAGCACTGTGCCCAGTTCTGGAACCCCTATTACAGAAAAGATCTGGAGGTGCTGGGCTGGAACAGGTTGCCCAGGGACATGGTGGAAGCCTCATCCCTGGAGGTGTTTAAGGCCAGGTTGGATGTGGCTCTGGGCAACCTGATCTAGTGTGAGGTGTCCCTGCCTGTGGCAGGGGTTGGAGCTGGATGATCTTTGAGGTCACTTCCAGCCTTGACAACTCAGTGATGCTGTGCGGTGGCAGGCTCTGATCTGTGTTCTTTGGAGTAAGCACAAACAGGCTACAGGGAAGGGCAGATATTTGGAAGCATGGAATGGAATGGAACGGAATGGAACGGAACGGAACGGAACGGAACGGAATGGAATGGAATGGAATGGAATGCTGTCGTGGCTGGGCTGTCTCTGCCTGCTGATGGGCAGTAGCTAAAGCATCCTTCAGGAGCGGGAGGGCTGGATGTGCCCATTGCCGACACCACGGGTGTCTGAGCCCCTCTGACCCCGTGTCCATCTCAGGGGAGCAGCTGCCCCCGACACGGGTGTCCGCGGGGCTGGGGAGGCAGAAGGCTCCCGGAATGACCTCGGCGCCGTTTCTACCTTCTCCCCGGCCCCGCCTTTCGCAACAAACTTTCCGCAGGTCTCAAGGTCACTCTCGGGGTGCACTCCTCAGGCGGGTAAGAGGCTTCCTCAGCACGACGGCCGCGGGCGTGCGGAGCGTTGCCGGGCCCGGCCGGTGCCGTCGCTGGGCTGCGGGCGGCGATTGGCGGCGGCGCCGGCGGGCGTGGGGCGGG
>VWZI01020016.1:1024427-1075011 GCA_013396835.1 Psilopogon haemacephalus
CGCCAGCGGGGCTGGGGGCGGATGGCGAGTAGAAGGGGAAAGCGGGAGGGGGGACTCAGAGCAAGGGGGAGACCCAGGGGTGTCGGTGGGGCTGGGGTGAGGGTCTGCCTCCCGGTGGGTGTGGGTGCTGAAGGGTTTGTGCAGGGAAGCGAGAGCCTGCGGAGATGGAAAGGGAGAATTTATCGCTGCCGACCAGCCCCGCTCCTGGGCGGTGTGCGGATGAAGTGGCTCACGCTGCCATCCTGCGCTGGGCTGGAGCGGTGAAGGGCAGCGCTCGGAGCCGGTGCCGTTCTGCTGGGCGTTGTGTCCAGTCCGCCGCTGCCTTATCCGCGGCGAGCTCGCAGGCTGACGGTTCCCTGGGCTTGTTAGCACCACGCTGTTTCAGGCAGGGGAATAAAAGGGTATCCAGTGAGATGAGGGTGAAGCATGGCACCATGACACGAGCTTCTCAGAATGACTGCAGTGATTTTTGCCCACCTCGAGGTGGTCGTAAAATAGTACCAGGCTTCAAGAAGAGGGCTGATGGCAAGGAAAAGTAGGGAAGAAATGGGCTCGAATGGGAAAGGAAGGATGCTGGGTGCTGAAGAAGGTGCTGGGAGTAGAGGGCAGCACAGCAACTGCGTGGGTAGGGAGGACAGGCGAGGGAGTAGATGGTGAGCAGGGTACAGGCACTTTGCTCCCAGCAGCTCACTCATGGGTGGGAGATGTTGTTCACAGTGCACACTGTGCCAGAGGCTGAACCTGTAGTGAACCTGTCGAGCGGCAGACACGGCAGGCTGGTACCCAGGGCGTTTCAGCACCAGCTGTCATGGTAGCATCCCTCAAAATGCCGGCGTGCTCCTTTGTCTGGCGGTTCTTCCCGAGCCGTGCAGCTGCCAGCAGGGATCCACAGGCAAATCCGCCTGCTGCTGCTGCTGCTGCTACACCTGTGATGTTGTTGTTTCTAAAGGCGTTGACGTAAGAATAAATTCATCATCTGTGTGATTAACTGGGGATTGTCATCAGCGTTGTGCAGGGGTGTCGGGTAGAAGCCTGTGCCCTCCGCCAGATGCTTTCATCTCAGTTTGGCTCTCAAATGCAGCTGATGATTTATTTGCACTCGGTGTTGGGCTGGAACGCTGGGAAGCGTGCACGGCAGCGACGGGAGCTTTGGGAAGTCTCGGCGCTGTTGCTTCGGGAATGATTGATGGCGAGACACGCTGAATGGAGAACCGACACAATGCCCTCAGCAGCGTTTCCTTGCCTGCCGCCCGACCCTGCGGCTCTGAGCAGGGGGATTTTTAGGTGCAGCCCTTTGAGAAGTGTTTCTGCACTGAACTGGATCTGTTCGCACTTCTGAATGCTCACTCATGAACGTGAATAGGCTGCTCTTGATACGGAGCACGCACTCGTGCCTGAATTAAATCTGTAATTTACACCTCCTTCTCCAGCAGCTTATTAGTGGATCCTGCCTGTCTGAGTTACTCGTTGGTGAAACTGCCCGGGGTAGCACTCAGTAGCTTGGGGACGTTGCAGTCAGTGTTGCTCCTTATTGTGTTCACACACATATGAGCAAACAGCAAGAACAAATCAGTACCACTTTGTATTTTTGTGTTGGAACCACGAGTGTGACATTTTCTCAAGACAGTTCTTGTCGTGGAAGAGAAATAATAAAGGAAAGGCAGAAACTGTGCAGGCAAGACCCATGCATGCTCCTGAAATGGAGAGAGACTCTGGTTTGGGTTGCAGTGTGATTCCTGTCAAAAAAATATAGATCTTGATAGCTTATTCAGGGAGATGAATGCTGCACTTGGCCCAAACGTTCTCCACAGCAGACAGTGGAAAGAAATACAAAATTGATCCCAAGAGCACTGGCAAGGTAAACAATCCTGTTTTGAACAGACACATCATCCATTTTGTCTGAGCGGAGAGGCAGGTCTAGAAGAGAAGAGTCAAGCTCTGGAGAAAGGAGAGGAGCTGTGACATGGCCAGGCTTGAAGGAAACTTGGTGTTTTCCTCTGAAAAGGAAAAAGAGCCTCCTGAGAGCTTGGATCTACAGACAGGAAAGGTTCTTGAGGTTTTTCATTTAGCTTACTGCAGGAGGGTCAGATCAGAGGAGTGTTAAAGGAAAGCTGCAGGAATGCTTGTGCTAAGAGCCATGGCAAGGTGGACACCCAGCTAGCCACGTTTGGCCAGTGCTAACCCTGCAGGAATGCCTGTGCTAAGGTGTGTGGACACCCAGCTAGCCACGTTTGGCCAGTGCTAACCCCTGGGTTCCAGGATTTCCCACTTTTAGTCTTGAAAAACGCCTTTGCAAAATGCTTTTACTTACGGAACACTTCCTTTGCACTTCCTTTTTTCCCCGTGTCTCTTTCATGGTTTTGCCATCCTCCTTCTGGATGTTAAGTGAGAAGACTCTTACCTTCCACAGCTCTTCTACCTACCACACCAAGTGTCTTTGAGCTGACCTCTTGGCAGTGAGGTGGATGCAGTTGATGCTGATTTGTATCTTGTTGTGCGGAGGCAGGAGGCTGGCGTAGGCAGGACAGTGATAGGACTTGGAGCCAGAAACCGGATCTCTGTTGAATGTTTCTAGAATTAGTGATCCTCTAGTAAGAGTGACTGAGCTTCAGATGTGTTCTCTGGCAAGTAAACCCACCTGCCTGTCTCTCCAAAGAGTAGGCTGTAGACTTGCACTCCCTCCTCTGCTGTAGTGCCCTTCTCATCCTCCAGAGAGGATACCCTGAGCAATTGCTCAGCTCTGCTCACCAGTAAGCTGCAGAGGGGCTTCAAAACCACAGAAATCGCTGCCTGCCCTCACTGGTGTGAGCTCCCTGGGTTAAAGGCTGTCTCCATCTGGGCATGGTGATGTTGTTGTCTTTCCTGCTGGCCCAGTGCCTGTGTGTCTTTGCTCCACTGAGGCCCCCAGCAATGTCAGTGAAGTGAGGGATTTTTAAGTTGTGGTTATTATCAGTGTAACTGTTGGCTTAGCTTATGCAAATGTCTGTCCTGAGCTCTGGTAATGTTTCAGTTACTGAGAAGCAGACTAGAAAGAGGTGGAAGCCAGCCCTGCATGTTTCTAGCAGTGTGAGCCTTCAGTGGTGCCTGTTTCGAGCTTGGCTGTCCCAAGGCTCTGCTGTACACTCATCTTGGCTGGAATCAGCGGTTTGATGCTCTGCTGTTTGCCAAGGACAAGAGCACATGGGCTAATCATAGGGTACTGAAGGATCCATGGTGGCTGTGGGATGTGTCTGGTAGGCAGCTGCTGAGGCCTGGGTGCAGTTCCCAATTAAAGCTGTAGAATTGCGGGTACATGAAATCCACCTTGGAGTGACAGCTTCCTTGGCACAGCTTTGCCTTAAGGTTGAAGTGGATGTGTTTGCTGGTGTGGAGGAGCACCAGCACCCTCCACATGCAAAGCATGGGGTTTGTAGAGCTGGCTAAAGCAGAACAGAAAGTGAGGGTTTGTTAGGAGAGCAACAGCAGAGGACTTGGAGCTGCACATGCAAGACGCAGCAAGCTTTGGGCAAGAGAAGAGATGGGTTTAGTAGCAGGAGCAGTTGGTTAATGGTGGTGGCCTGCTGAGGGTCAGCACAGCAGAAGCAGTCCTTGGCTCTGAAAAGGGAAGAGCTTCCAAATGGGGACCCTGGCTTCTACAGAGGACAAGGACTGCCCTTGAAGAAACCCAAGCAGGGAAATGCTAAAAATTGCTGAGGGGAATGAGATTTCCTTAAGCCCCTGTGACTACGTGGGGGAAGGCAGGAGCACTCCTTGGCCTCAGTGTGTGCTCCAGCTGTGCTGTGGCCTCAGTGGCTGTGATGCAGTAGTGCTCCTGCTTCTCTCTGTTCATCCTGGATCCTGCCTTTTTCAGGAAGAACACTTGCACTGGCAGAAGCCATCTGGCCAGGTGTGGATTTGAATGCTTGGGAGATGATAGCCATGGGTCATATTGCAAAGGAACCAACCTGAAGTCTAGGTACAAGTTAAACATCTCTCTGCCAGAAATCTTATGCCCATGCAAGCGTGAAGAGCAGGGATGCTTTGATCAGGAAGCAGGAGAAGGTACAGAAGAGTTGAGAGCCGTGCAAGTGCCCAGTGGGTCAGAACAGCAGCACAGGTGCTGCCCAACTTGGCAGACCTCTGCCCTGGCTACAAGTCAGCAGAATCAAATCGTGTCTCAGCCAGCTGGAACCAAGTGTCTGGCAGAGAGAAAATGGTTTCCAAAGTCAAAATGTCTCCTGGATGCTGACAGTGAAGCCTTCCTCCTGTCAGCTGCTCGTTCAGGAAAGAGTTGAGTTAGAGATAAAATCCACCCTGGGCTGCTGCTGTCACACTATCAAGTGCTGGCAGGTGTGCTGTGTGACAGCCAATTGCTTAGAAGAGAAGCTGTGGGAAATATGAATTTGGATGTGTCTACCAATCCATTAAAAAGCTGGAGGGGAAGAATGTGGCGTGGACAAGTAGTTTAGTTTGGAAAACTCTTTTGTCTGGGCTTTGTCTCTTTAACTTCTCTCTAATTTTAAACATGAAACTTCTCTGCCATTTTAACCATTAAGGCATCACAAAATCAGGCAGCCTCTGTGTGTGTGTTCATGCTTGTGTGGATGTTTTTCAGCTGCAGCACTCTATTGGGTTGGGGTACAGAGGATTTTTAAAGAAAAGGATGATTTAATTTTTTTTTTTTAGCTAGTCCCTCTGTATAGATTTTAAATGTATCAAATCCTTCGGGGTCTAATCTGGTTTTGTTTCAGCTAGAGTTCCCTTTGAAGGTTTTTAAAGGCTTGAGCCAGCTCTGTTAGCTGTTCCTTGGGTAGGCAGCTGTGCTTGAGCGGCACACAGAGGACAAGGGAAATGATTTGTGCATCTAGAATGTGAATTATTTTCATTATTAGTCTTTCTCAAGTGAACTGATAGTGCATCCCTGCAACCCTGCAGAGACACAGACTCTAGGGCTCATCTGGCAATGTGTCACCCTAGGGATGCTGCAGGACAAATCTGACTCTGGCTTGCCACGTACAGGTACGTAGAGAGTTTGCCTATGGCCTGATCCCTCCTGTGCACCTTGCCAGCTCTCTTGGCTGCTGCAGCAGGCAGTGACAGCCAAGGCTTTGCTGCCTTCTTGCACAGGAAGAGTGCATCCTTGGCTGCAGGTTAGCCTAGTGACTGTAAGAAGTGCCTCTCTCCCTGCTGGGCGCATTCTAGTTCCAGGTAAGTGCTTGTTTGGTTCATAAAGGGATTAAAGTGAAATAACAAATGAGAATGAGTGTGGAAGGGAATGAGAATGGGTTTGGAAGGGCTGCTCTCAGGGCAGTGTGTGAAATAGGCCAATACCTAGACCAAGATGCCATGGGTAAGACCTGCAGAGGTTGGTGGTGTCCCAGCCAGGAGTTAATCCAGGCCATGAAGGACTGACTCTTGGGCAGCAGATGTGTGTGGTCGGGGCAGAGCTGCACAAGCTGTGCTGTTCTTGCATCCCCTGCCTGCTGAAGGCAGCTTTCTGCTCCCCGGATCTGTTGCCTGCATATGGGATCAACAGACCTGCAGCTACAGAGGACAGGTTTTGTCTTCTCCCGTGGCTGTGTGAGACCAGAGCGGAGCAGGAGCCCTCTGGATGAGTCAGCACTAGGAACGAGGGGTTTGAAGCCTTATCCTCATTCATGTCGCTCTCGGTGTTGCAGCCGCATGTGAGAGCCGTGGTCCTCAGCCAAGTTCCTGCTGGGCCTGTGGAAATGCAAAGTGACATGACAGTGTCTGTCCCAGAGAGCCTGCAGTCGGTGGCATAACCTGGCAGAAGGGTTCAGTTGGACAGGTGGGAGAGCGCAGGGAAGGCTGACGTGGTCTGGGTCAGCGCTCAGCGTGGCACACAGCCTCCCTGGGGCACCAGCTGCTGCTCCTGTCTCCCATGGGGCACCCTGGCAATAGTCCTGCGTGTCCCAACCTGGAGCATCCACCTGTGCTGGCTGTAGGCTGAGGAATTGTTTTAAATGATGTAGGACATGGTAGCAGCTAGCCCTGGGGTCTCAAGTGCTGTGCTGCATAGATATTTGCTTGGTGGTCATCTGGGTGTGGATTTAGAGGGGAGAGGCCAGGGGTGTCCCCGTGGCACAGTGCTGTGCCCTGAGCACTGCTTGTTGCAGTTGTTGTTGTGGCAAAGCACAACATTGGCTCCTTCCCTCATAGGTGACTGCATTTTAGGTGTTCAGAGGATATGTTATGTGCCAGCCACGTGTGCAGGAGTTGCAGAGGGCTGGTTTGATGTTGACCCCTGCCAGCCACAGGGCAGGATTCTCCTCTTTTGCTGTCAGCTGGCTTCCAAAGAAAGGAGTCTGTCCCTGGACAGCTTTCTGTTGTGAGGAGAGGCTGTGTCTAGTTAGTTCTAATGCAACATTTATTAATTCAAAGGCACTCTGCTCTCCAGGCTAAGAAAATTATCTTTACTCTGTCAGATTCCTGCATCAGGAGAAGTTCTGAAATGCTGTAGCTACTTTGCTCCAGCATTCCTGTCTGACAGAACATGTGTATCTGCTTTGTGTAGGGAAGAATTAAGTTTGATTGGAGTAGTGTTTGGAGGAATAATTTATCTGTGCCGTTGTTTTCTGTGCTCATATGGGAGTGCCTTTGGTAAGATGAGAAATGTGAACATTTTCATTTAGGCAATGGTCTGCACATTTTGTGTTTTCATGGGGCAGTGAGACCTGCTTCGTGCCATGTGTGCAGCGTTGCTGTGCATAAGGACAGTGCCTTGCCAGAGTGTCCCCACTCCTGGCTGGCATTCAGGGTATGATCTGTGCCACATTCCAGATTGTTCTCTGCTGCCTGGCTACTCCTTCCCTCTCTGGCATTTGTGCATTGAATTTTTCCAGCACTCTGCAGTTCCTGGTTTTCCCACGTGCCTTTATTGAATTTCCCTCTATTGATCTGCAGGGCCAAGCTGCTTTATCCCATTGGTATTGGTCTCAGGTCTGTGCCTGCTGTTTAGCAGGACCTGTGCTGCTGGGATGTTTGTGGGACCGGGAGATGGGCTGAGTGACCGTGATAAGCTGCTTTGTCCTCCAGCCTCCAGGAATACTGCCCTGTTTTGGGGATGATGCTCTGTAACTGAGGGTTCATGGGTGACATGCAGTGTCCTTGAAAACCTTTGCTTCCAGTGCAGCTGCAGTGACCTGATTTTTTTTTTTTTTTCAGGGAGCTTCTCATCACCTCACTTTGCAATGCTCAGTTCAAGGTACTGCTGAGGTGTCACACACAGTTAGTAGCCAGAATGAAGATAATTGTGGTTAATGGTGCTGCAGGTTGGTGACCAACCAGGTCTCTAATCTCCCTCCCCAAGGACCACAGGATTCTGTCCCTCCCTGGAGCTGACCATCCACTTGGGTCCAGCATCTCAGCTCTTGGTGGGGTCAGGCCTGTGCAATGACCCACCTTGGGAAGGAGGCAGCAGTGTCACCTATAGCCATGGCCCCACAGGCACCTCAGATGAGGCTGACGTTTCCCAGTGGTGGCAGCTTCCCAGTGGTGTGGGACTTCTGCCAGCTGCCCACCAGCACGCTGTGTATTTACAGTAGCAGGGGACGTATCCTGCCACGTGGATGGAAAACGTTAGCTGTGCTGCAGCCAACATGTCTAAGAAGATGAAGATTGGTTTTTTTTTTTGGTGGAAATCCAGCTCCTAGTGTAGCACTTCTCAGCATCCTGGAAAGATTGTGTGGGTGGGTGGCTTTTTTTCTTTTCATTTTACTATTTACCTTTGCTTTCTTGTATTTGCTGTGTGACATCACAGCCCGGAGCGAAGTTAGGATCCACTTCTGGGCTGTTTCACAACAGTGATTTTTAGCTTTATCCCATTTTGCCCAGGGCTCTGCTTTGAATCATCCCAGAGTTATCTTTCTATAAACCTGCTTTTCATCTGTTTCCACTGAATTCCAGACTTATGTCTAGTAACAGTAGCAGATCTATTCCTCTGACCTGTCTGCTCTGTCTCTGCACGCACACTTTTACTGCTCCTGAACAGGAGGCATCTACTCCATCCTAAACTCAGTTATTCCTCAAACTCAACCCAAAGTCTACAACTACCTGAAGGGAGGTTGTAGCAAGGCAGGGGTTGATCTCTTCTCCCAGTTAACCAGCAACAGAATGAGGTGAAACAGTCACAAGTTGTGCTGGGGGAGGTCTAGGCTGGATGTTAGGAGGAAATTCTGCACAGAGAGTGATTGGCATTGGAATGGGCTGCCCAGGGGGGTGATGGAGTCACTGTCCCTAGAGGCATTCAAGCAAAGCCTGGATGGGGCACCTAGTGCCATGGTCTGGTTGATTGGCTAGGGCTGGGTGCTAGGTTGGACTGGATGAGCTTGGAGGTCTCTTCCAACCTGTCTGACTCTATGATTCTATGATTCAAGCTGAGTGCCTCTAAACCCAGCATTGTCTGCCCTATGTCAGTGTTTTTGAGTTCCTATCTCAGCACTGCCTGGATTCCTGCTAGAGAGCTGTAAGGAATGGGCAGCTGAGGCAAAATTTGGCTTGCTGCTCCAGGCATAATCCCAGACAAATTCTCCACAGTCCATTCTAGTTGGTGAATTTGACTCTGCTTTGCACAGTCTGTTCACTGCAGCCATCTGCTGCGGAGTGACAGTGAGCTTGTAGGATGGCTTGACTGTGAACATCAGGAAGTCTTATTTCAGGCCCAACATTTTGTTTCATTTCCTGAAACCCAGAAAACTGATTTCCTAAACTGCCTTTCCCCTAGAGCCCTAAGTCTGGGTTTTGAAAGATCAGCTGTAAAGGGACAGAGGGGAAATGATTTGGGTGGGGGAAGTGAATTGTGAAACTGGGACACCACAACGACCTGAAATGTTCAGAATGCTGATTAATAATGCTAAAAGTGGTCACTGATCTATCTCCAGGTTTCTGGCAGTTTTTTTAGGAAGGTGCTCTTATGTGGGAGCTGCCCACTGTAACAGTGCTCTGCAGGTGTCAGAGCAGCGTTTGGTCTCTGATACATCATAAATGGGGGCTCCCCCTGCTCTGACGTGGAACTGCTCTGTCAGGAAAGATCTCAGTTTGTAAAGGAGGCAGAGAAAAGCTTAACATCTTGGTAGGAGTACATCTTACAAGATTTAGAGGTTGCAAAAGAGTTAGTGACCTGCTCATCTAAGCTCCTGCAGTCATCAGATTGGAGAGGAAATTGCAGTCCAAAGCGAATATTTTCAAATAGAATAAGCCAGCTTGGAAGAGACCTCCAAGATCATCCAGCCCAACCTAGCACCCAGCCCTAGCCAATGGCACTAAGTGCCCCATCCAGGCTTTTCTTTAACACCTCCAGAGATGATGATGGTGACTCCACCACCTCCCCGGGCAGCCCATTCCAATGCCAATCACTCTCTCAGTCAAGAACTTCCTCCTAACATCCATCCTGAACCTCCCCTGGCACAACTTGAGACTGTGTCCCCTTGTTCTGTTGCTGGTTGCCTGGGAGAAGAGACCAACCCCTCCTTGGCTGCAACCTCCCTTTAGGTAGTTGTAGACAGCAATGAGGTCACCCCTGACCAACTTGAGTGCTCTGCTAGCAGACCTGAGCGCTCTGATAGCAGACTTTTTCCCTCCCCCACCTCGATGTTCCTGTCTGAAGGTAGTTCTCCTGACCTGCAGGTGCTTGGTCCACTAAGGCTGCAGTGCAGAAAGGGGGAAAGAGCTGCAAAACTAGGGCAGACTTGGATTATATTTAAGAGTGTTCTATTTTGACTTGACAACCAGCGATCGAACACCTACAAGTTTGCCACAGTGATTCACTGGGACGCTGGCGTAGCTGATGTCACGTTGTATTAATAGCTGCAGAATTGTAGCTGCTTTTAGCAGGGGGTTCATTACCAGCCTCTACAGACACACTGCCAAGTGCTTGCAAACCTGGAAGGATGAGGTGTGCATAGCAAGGGGTTGTGCGTGGAGGAACCTCCTGCTGCTGCCAAATATGTTTGCAGCCAGTCCTTGCGGGTGCGATGCACAAAGATTCCTCTTCATCACTTTCACTACGTCTTGCTGACAGCACTGGTGCACGCTCCAAGGTGATCAGGAGCTACAGCTCTAATGGGGTTACAGGACACACACTGTGTGCATTTGGGAGCTGCTGTGGCCACAGTGTTCCTCTTGGCACGGAGTTGCTGTCCAACCAATTCCTGCGTGGTGCTGATGTTGTTTGAGGAGGTGTTTGGGCCTTCATTCTGGTTGAACATTTTGGCTTATCAGGGAGTGTCGTTGTGACAAGCCATGCTTGGATGGAACTCCCTGAGCTGCACGAAGTTCATGAAGGTCAGCTGCCCTTTGAGCTTTGCAATCTTTCCTTGGGATGGGCTGCCAGGTGGCTGAGCTGGAAGTGAGCTGTGTTGGTTGGACTTGTGGCAGGGAGTAAATCTGTGGGTTTCAACCTTTGGGTTGAGATTTCTAATGCTCCAGGGTCTTCTGGCTGCTCATCCATCTCTCCTTACAGCACCCAGTTGTCCTCTTTCCTGGGTTCTTTCTTTCCCTTTCTCTTGTACACATCAGTGCCTCTCCTCTGCCTTTTGGCCATGGATATTGCAACTGTGTCTTAAGTTTCCAGGTGATGCCTGCTCTGTCTCACTCATTTATCACCCGGGTTTGGCATCTGCCCTTTGGGTGTGACTTTGCTTATGCTAATCTGTGACTCTTAGGCTGGCCTCATGTGCTGACTTCTGGAGATGGAAAGTCTCCTGAGACCTACAGGAGTGACTGGATCAGGATGCACCAAAAGTGCAAGTAGCAGTCCTTTGAAGACAGCCCTTCCCAGCAGAGCAGCAGGATTCCTGCTTTTGGGAATTTGGCAGCCCCAGGCAGTTTCCCTGCTCTCATTGCTCTTTTCCAGTAGGGCAGATGTTTTGAAGCACACCATTAAATGCTCTTTCACTCTTCCTCCCCTTAAGGTTCAAAGTAGCTGTCCAGACAATGAAGTGCAGTTGCTCATCTTCCAGGAACATTGTTTGTACTTTAATGGTTGCAATAGCAAAGGACTCATTTGGCACATTGCACCTCCCCTGGCTCAGCAGCTCTGTGGTGGGACAGCCTCTGGCACCAGAGGAGCGAATGGACAAGAGAGTGAGGTTGGAAAAAAGCTGGGAAAGTGAGTGGAAGGATTTGAAAAGGATTGGGAGAGGAAATGACAAAGTGGTAGCTAAATGGTGTGTGTGATTAATGAGCACAGGAGGAAAAGGGTGACTAAATGTCATGACTCTGCTGGCTGCCCATCAGCACTAGGAAAGGTTTGCCAGGAGGCTGCACAAGGGGACTGATGTCAGCGCTGCTGCCACTGGGTTTAGGCCTCTTCCTTAGGCTTGGCTTAGGGTGGGGTGAGCATCCCCAGGGTTGCACTCCTGGTTGACTTGATGATCTGAGATTAATCTTCCGTCTTCAGCATCAAAATATTGCTCACCACTGGCAAGCTGTGAGAGGATGTGTTCCTCTTCTGAACCTTGGTGCAGATGTCACAGCTGGCTGAAGTCACACTGGCAGCTGATGGCTCTTTGGTACTGAAGGAGATGGTATCTCTACTGGAACTGTTTCTCCGAGTGCTCTGAAACTGGCTGGTGTGTGCAAAAAGGGTCTGAAGGAGTTGCACCTTCCACAGTGCTTAGAGGGAGTAAGTAGGAGCTGCTCTTATTAACATCACAGGATATTAGGGGTTGGAAGGGACCCAAGGAGACCATCGAGTCCAACTCCCCAAATTGTTCCAAGTCACTCTGGCTTAATAGCAGCTTTGCCCTGTCTTATTTAATCCTGATCTGAGACGGGGTTGTTTTGTTGGTTTTTTGTTTTTTGGTCACTGTATCTTAAAATTCTAATTTTCAGAAGGGTCCTGAGTTCCTCCATGCGTTTAGCATATCTGCTGCTGAGGGCTTGGAGCAAATGCTGAGTTTTCCATGTCTGTAGTATCTGTGTCTCTGCTTTGGGATCAGTGTTTGCATCACTCCAAGCCGTGGCTTGCCTTTGGTCTGGGTCTGCAGCCATTCCCAGACCTGCTTCCTTTTGTCTTAGGTGAAACAAATTTCAAAGTTAAAAAATGTCCTCAGTATGCAGCATTCTGTCACTAGGGCAAATGACTCTGAGAAGTGGATTTATGTTGTACACTGCTTTATAACTGGGATCTTTGCAGGTAGTTCTGAGTTTGCTGGCCACAAATGTAGAAGAAAAAAGCTATTTTATTTAATGCAACTGCTGCTCTATTTGTAATGCACTCACTGTGAAAGTCTTTCCAGTGTAGTAGAGCAGTCTGTGCAGGGTGCTTTGGACTTTCAGCAGGTTGGATTTAGATGAATTTGTTCTCCCCTAGATAGCTATGCCCAGGCTGCACTCAAGTGGGAGTTAATGGGAACAGCCAGCTGTGAAAGGAGAAGAACAGGTCTCAAGGACTAGCTCATGTGTAAGATGTTTCAGCTGACTCATAGGCAGGGCTTGTCACATAAATTGAGGCTGGATGGAAAAGAGACCAGTAAGTGAGTTACTGTCATCTGCTGGGCATCAGGAGCTGATCCCCAAGCGGTGTCCAGAAGTCCGGTGAGAGTCCTCCAGTGGGACCTGTGAATTAGTCCTGGTTTTATCATCTCATGCTCTGCCTTGCCTACAGAGGATGTGACAGTGCTGAAAGGCTTTTAATCCCCATGTTGAGAATGTTGCTGCTGATGTGGGGTGTTCTAGGAAGGGGCAGCATGAAGCAGAGATGCGCAGATGGGACCACAATCCACCATCTCAGGAGGAGGAGCTCCAACGTCCTCAGCTGAAACTGGGCATTAAGTAGAGAAATGCCACAGCTGCCCTCCTGGCACCACTGCCTTGGCAAGGACAGGGTGATGCAGCTCTGCAGCCCTCTAACACTGGCCCAGCATGGGCGAGTGCTTAGCAATTCCTGGCTCCAGTGGGTGGAGATGGGGAAATGATTGCACAGAAACATCCAAGTAATTGCAGAGGGACAGCACTTCTCTGAGGGGATTGCTGCCATTGCTTTGATTTGTTTTAATGAGGCCATGAGGTGGTGTTTCCTCTTCCAGGTTTCCACTGGCCTACAGCCTGTCACTAAAAGTGCCACGAAGGAAATTGGGCTCCGTGTTCAGCAGCTCCCAGCTTATAGAATGTAGTTTGCCTCTGAGCGCTAAATTGCTCCGAGTTCAATAATCCATCTCCCTCCAACTGCTTTATTGTCATTTGATTTGTTAATGAGTTGGCTTGGGCAGGCTATCCTGATGCTGCAGCACGGCAGAGAGGCAGTGAGGCTGGCGTGAGCACAGGCTGCACAGGCTGGCAGGTGGGGCTGTGAGCAGTGTCCCTGTGCCTGGCCCTGGGGGGACCGCATGTGGAGCAGTGACTGTGCCACACCTGCAGCTCTGACACTCTAACCTTGCTTTGGCTGGCAGGAGCCCCTCCAGACACTCAACTGCTCATAGAAGAGCTTCAGACCACGCTGCTTTCTTGTCAGAAGCGGGCTGTGGTGGTTAATGAGCTGATGTTTGCAGAGCAGCGTGCCAAGGGTTACTGTCCTT
This sequence comes from Psilopogon haemacephalus, assembly GCA_013396835.1. Classification (NCBI taxonomy): domain Eukaryota; kingdom Metazoa; phylum Chordata; class Aves; order Piciformes; family Megalaimidae; genus Psilopogon; species Psilopogon haemacephalus. The sequence goes on from VWZI01020016.1 coordinate 1,037,945, forward strand.
GCTGGTATTATTAGAGCTGGAGGAAGACTGCCAGAAGGTATTGATTACTTGGTGAAAATAAACCCTTCCAACTTCTTTGGTCCTTACTCATTATTGCTTTTTATCTCTGCATCCTGCAAACATTTCAGAGGGTGGATTTGTTTGCTGAAAGATCAAAACAAAATGTTGACAGCTACTGGTGCCAATTTGTAGCCTCCTATGTGGGCGACATCAGAGGAGTTCGTGCAGTGCTCTGGGAAGTCTTTCCAGGCTTTAAATCCACTTGGAGCCTGGAACTGTTGTGTGAGTAAAGCATCCAAGTGGCCAGGTAGGGATAGCAGACTGAGTATCAAAAACGTGGGGAGGATTTCTTTGGGGCTTATATGGAATCACAGAATGGTTTTTTGTTGGAAGGGATCTTAAAGGAGAGCAGGGACACCTCCCACTAGAGCAGGCTGCTGAATGCCACATCCAGCCTGGCTTTGAACAACTCCAGGTTTGGAGTTTCACTTCCAGAAGCTTTTATATACTTCCTAAAGTTGCTGAGAGGGAAAGCTGTGTTGTACAGCAGCAAAATACGGGGGGGAAAGTCAGTTAGCTGTTGCAGAAAATGCACGGAGAGAACTGTTGTGTAAGAGGCAGAAAGACCAAGTCTGACTTGGTAAAGAGACATTCTTGAGGAGAAAAGATACAGCAGGAGGACACTTAAGTGTCCAGCAGCACCAGGGAGCCTTTCATTGAGGAGATACCTGCTCCTTGGCAGGACATTGCTCCTCTCACCTCATTAAAGTGCCTTCTAAATTGCTGGCATGATGAGCTCTTGGCTGTGGGTTGCCAGAGAAAGCTGTGATGGGGCAGACCCTAATTTTAGCACATTACGCTGGTTTAATGACAGTAATAGAAAATCAATTTATAGCCAAGAACAAATTGCCTTTTTACATGGGGAGGAGGATAATTCTTCCCATGTCTTACATTATTAAATTTGTAATCTTCATTTTTAATGCTTCTTGAAAGTGAATATTAACAGAATCCAAAATACAGTTCTTAAATTTATGAGCTTTAATTTTTTTTTCTCCCCCCTCAAATTCCTCAAGTTCTGTAATCTAAAGGTGAACTTCAGCAAGGTGGCTTTTTTTTTTTTCCTTTTTTTGAACCTTAATACATTCAAATCCCATACCCAGTACCTGTCTCTGGGTTCCAGAGGCTCCAAAGATACTTACATTTTAAATAGCAGTAATGGGGATCTATTTCCATCTTTGCTGAGTGGTGAGTTCTGAGTTCAGGCTTATTCCCTAGTGATAAAGACACCGAAGACAGAGAGAGAAAAAAAAAAAGTGACACATTTTTTTGCATGCCATTTGCTAGCGCAAGGAGGCTGTTGTGATGCTCTCATTTGTTGCCAAGGAAACAGAGCCCTGGGCAGGAAGAAGAGGAAAGAGCTGCTGGTGCTTCGCTCCTGAGCTCACTTGCTGCTTCTGACTCATGACTGGGAATGGTGAATGGGTTGGGTCTGAGGGTCTGTCTCTGAAGATGGCCTTCAGGATGGTACCTCCTGCCTCCTTGGCTTTGTTCCTGTGTTAATCCAAGTAAATGTGAAGGCTGAAGCCTGGCAGCACAGCTCTACCCTGGGACTGCTGAGGTGGGGCTGGTGGCTTCGCAGGTCACTACCGCAGGTACTGTACCAGGCAGAGTGAAACAGAGCACCCAAGGGCATCCTGCTGCTCCAGCCTTGCCAGTGCCACGGGTAGGGTCTTCTCCTTTTGCTCCACTCATGCAGAATCAGACACTTGGGCTGTATGGAAGTGATCCTGGGACTCTGCAAGGGGGCGTGTGGGAGGGAAGCAGTGTGAGTGCAGCAGATGCTCTTGCAAGAGCAGAGCAGTTCTTGGGTTGGAGGAGCTGGTGAGCAAGTTGGGCTGTTGCTGTGCTCAAGCCTCTCCACCTGCCAGGAAGCTCTGGGCTCTCCCCCAGGTGCTCTCTGTGCTCTCTTCCAGCCATGTGTGCTGCAAGTGCAGGGTCTTGTGCTGCTCTCTGCACTGCCTGGGAGGCCTCTGTTAGTGCAGCTCTGCTGGCATGCAGTAGCAGCCTGGCACATAGGCACTGCATGCCCTTGGGTCTGTCACAGGGTGTCTCTGTCTGAGTCAAAGCAGTGTGTTAGAGTTAGGGGGCAAAGGTAGAGGCTTGGTTGCTTCCTTCAGCATTTGCAGTGGGCATTGTGTGTAGGCACCTCCCGGTGCAGCCTGACGTGGACAGTTGTGTCCTCTGGTGAAGCTGATGCCTGGAATTGTTTGTCTTGTCTGGACCCAGACCATTGTCTCTTCTTCACTGCTTCCACAGTGGACCAAATAAATTGCTTCCAAATGAACGCAAGTTATTAAGCAGTGTGGATAATTAAAGTCAACTCCTTGTGAATTTGGTCCTTCATTTCCTTAAGGAAAATATGGTGAAGTAATTACAACCCCAGCCAAACACAAATCAAACTCTATTCTAAGCGTGATTCTGCACTGTGATTCTGGTTTATGAATGGCTCCAGGGTGCTGTGGCTTCATGGCTGTTAAAGAACTGTGGCTGTGCTCTCTAATTGTGTTTATAACAAACGAGCACAAGGTTGCATGACTCAGTCCCTGTGCTGTGTGGCTTGCTCTGTGCTCACACACGTGCTGGTGCCAAAGCCACTCGCTCCTGAAAGAGCATCAGTGGGGCTCAAGGGACAACCCCCTAACAAACCTGGCCTTGTCAGCTCTGTCCCTCTCTATTTTGCCTGTACCAAGACTCAGATTTGCCTGTCCTAAGACTCAGATTTGCCTGTCCTACCTGTGAATTTGGGGGAATCATAGAATCAGCCAGGCTGGAAGAGACCTCCAAGCTCATCCAGCCCAACCTAGCACCCAGCCCCAGCCAATCAACCAGACCATGGCACTAAGTGCCCCATCCAGGCTTTGCTTCAACACCACCAGGGATGAGGACTCCACCACCTCCCTGGGCAGCCCATTCCAGTGCCAATCACTCTGTCAAAAACTTCCTCCTAATACCTATCCCATACCTCCCCTGGCACAGCTTGAGCCTGTGTCCCCTCCTTCTGTCCCTGGGTGCCTGGCAGCGGAGCCCAACCCCAGATGGCCACAACCTCCCTTCAAGCAGCTGCAGACAGCAATGAGCTCTGCCCTGAGCCTCCTCTTGAGCAGGCTGCACACCCCCAGCTCCCTCAGCCTCTCCTCACAGGGCTGTGCCCCAGGCCCCTCACCAGCCTCATTGCCCTTCTCTCATCCCATTCCAGTACCTCAACATCTCTCTTGAATTGAGAGAGGCAATTATTTCTTCAGTACTCAAGCCAGAGCCTTGCCTTCACCCTCTCCCCTCACTCCCTCATTTCAGTGTAGCAGTTTCAGCCAAATTTAGTAAAGTGGAAGATCTGCAGGTGGCCCTGGATAGAGAGAGAGATCCCAATTAGCACCCCCAGAAGAGCTCTGCTGTGTAATCTCAGGTTTCAAGGAACATGCTGAGTGAAAGCAAAACACTGGAGCTGAGCATTAGAAGTGCCCTGGATGGAAAGGTTTGGCAGCTCCTCAGAGATGCTTCAGTGGCTCCTCGAAATGATGAGGAGCAGGAAGTTCAGAGGGAGTTGGTTTGATGTGCTGTATGTACCTGGGCACAGGTGTGACCACTGCCCCTTGGTGTGGTGAGGAAAGGCTGAATCTGAGGAGGAGAGAAAGCATTTTATGGCCCAGGAGCAGTGGGACTTGTTGGTGACTGCACTGTGGGTGGGAGTTCAAAGGAGGTGACTCCAGAGGCTGCTCTGAGCTGTGGTCTGTGGCTGTCACAGCAATACAAGTTGCTAATTTTCCTGTTTTCTGGCTCACACCAGAGTCAGAGGACTTTTCCCAGCCCTGTGGATGTAATTCATCTGCACAGATTAAGAATTAACATTTTGAAATAGATTTTTTTTTTTTTCATCCCACACAATATTTGCTGCTTAATTTGGCAAAGAAAGGTGTAATGGAAGAAAGGTGTCAGAAACTAGGACGAGGGGAGCAAAGCAAACAGCCTGATTCGTGCCCCTGCTTACCCCAGCCACCTCCTGCTGTTTCTGGTGGCTTCTCAGGCCTGTGTGGGTAGCTTGGCAGGTTCTGGAGCACGACTCAAACAGCCTCTCCTGAGGTGCTCATAATTCACACTCCATTAGGATGCTGATGTAGGGAATACTTGGCAGGATGTCAGGGGCTTGCCAGGCATGAGGAGCTTGAGTTCATCTCGTTAAACAGTGTGAAGTGACAAGCCAGGAGTTGTTAATATATTTATTTATTTCCTCAGCAGCAGCATCCCCTTAGGACAGCAGCATGTGCAGACAGGGATGCAGAAGGGCCCCCCGTGCCCACCCCAACAGCCACTTCACACAGCAAGTGCCAGGCTGGCACAGGTCCTGGGTATTCACACAAGGCTCTGGACAGTCTTTTCTTGGTTTTTTTCCCCCCTCCTTTGAAGCCAAGCAGGGTGATGCTTTTCTTCATCTCAGGATTGATTTGTGGCATACAAACGTTAGTGCATGTCTGCAGGGATTCAGCATCTGACTAAACAGAAAGCAATCTTTTATTTTCAAACCCGTTAGGAACAACAACACCATGGCGGAGCTGGGAGCAGGGGGGAGCTCAAGCCTTGGCCCTTTTCTCAGAGTAGCTGAAAATAAGACCTAGGTAAAAATGGTCTGACAGGCTGCTGAGCTGAGACCTGCACTACTGCTCTTTGCCCATGGACACACTGAAGTTTGGTTGTTGGGCTTGGGCACCTTCTTCCTAAGCTCAGCAGATGATAACATCCAAATGCATGCTTGATGTCTTTTTTTTCCCCCCTTTTTCCTTTGGAGCCCCAAACTGCTGTTTGTCATCTTTTCTCTGGGGAAGATCTTCATGGAGAAGAAAGAATGAATCATCTCTGGTTTTGACCTTGAGAGTGAAGTGTTTGGAAATGAAAGGGCTTGCGGGACCGTGTTTTAGCCAAGGCCAGAGCAGGCAGATCTGGCACCAGCTGCTGCGAGGCTCAGGACACATCTTTGCAGGCACTCAGGTCCTGCCTCATCCAGCCACAAATGCTGCTGCCCCTGCGTGCTGACTGCAAGTGCACTCTGCTCTCACAGACATTCATCACCCCTGTCCCTGCTTACAGGTGCTCTGCAGTGTGCTCCAAAGGCAGCACTGACTCTGTCAGGTGCCTTTCTCTCTGTTTCCCTGATGGGATTGTCAACAATCCGTGCTTCAGAAGTGTGGGTTTGTACCTGGGCCTCGTTTTGGAGCAAAGCAGGTAATTGAGTTGCTGAGGAAGGCAGGTGTGAAGGCAGAGAGCAGCATGTCCTCAGGTTGATGCCCTGCAGCAGACAGCTGGGTGCAAATCGATGCTTGCCGCTTGGCTTAGATGGGAACAGCAGTGGAGATGCAGCCTCTGTGCTCAGGCTTGGACTGTTTTTTTTCCTTGAAAATACATAATTTTATTTTGTCCAAAGCTGTACAGCAGTAACAAATGTGCCCTGAAAGCAGCCATTCAATTGATTGCCTTTCCCTTGCAGCTTGCACTCCAAAGTGAAGGAAGGAACGAAGGAGAGAAGAACGAAGGGAGAGAGGGAGGGAAGGAAGGAAGCAAGCCAGACTATTTTGCTGGCCCTTTGGTGTGTGTTAGGTGGTCTGTGCTGGTGATGCCTGGCCACGTGCTCTGGGTACCACTGTGTTGTGTGTTTGGAAGTTGGTTACTTGAGGAGCAAAGCTGATGGAGTTGAAATTCAATCAATTCCTAATCTCAGGCTTAAATCAATATAATTTCTAAAGCAGGGGAGGGTCCACGGCACATGCATCATGCTGACTTCTTTTTATGTTGGGAACACCTGGAGAAGTGATCAATCATGGAGGAGAAAATTGAAAACAAAAAGAGAAAGGAAGGTACCAGGTACCTGGGTGGAGGAAAAGGAAGCAACAAGAGAGGGAGCAGTGTAAAGGTAGCTGTGGAAGGGACATTCTGTACCCCTCAGAAGACATCTGTGGTAGAGTAATTCTGTGTAGGAGCAACAGTTGTATAATCATGACCTTGAGATGAGCTGTTGCAAGACTCAGAGAGACTTTGCAAGACTTGATGGCCTCTTGATGGCATTGGGAGACCTGGCAGCAGCAGAGAGGAAGGGCTTTGAAGAGTCCTGCAGTAGACTGACATAGAAGAGGACATAAGAAATGGTGACTCCTTCCTTGAGAGGTTGAAAGGGACAATACCACTCTTATTTATCCCAGCCCCAGGATTTAAGGTGAATACAGTTCTTGGTGGTCTCATCCTGGAAAAGAGTTGCCTCTGGATGTGACTGACAGCTGAAAATATACTCAAGGAAGGGAGCCTGGCAAAGGATGCTCTGCAGAGCACCAGCACAGTTGCTCTACTCCTCTCCGTGCATTACTGGAGTGTCTGAAGGGAGCTTTTGGTTATTCAGACAGAATTAAGTGAGACTTGATAATGAGATGCAATTAACAAAGAACAAAATGATGGAATATAATTAATACCAGTCAAGAAAGATTTAAGGAAAATGGGTCTTGTTAGACTTTTTTTTTTTTTTAATTCCCTCTCTAAGCTTTAGTAGAAGTTATCTGGGTAAGTATGATGAGGGGTTTGTCCTAGAACAGCATGACCCTGAAAGATGTGACAAGAGACAAAGAGATTAAAATCTTACATCACATTTCAAAAAGCAGTGGTCAAAGAAAAGCCTCAAAGGCAAGAGGCTCTTTTGAAGGCCTTGGTGCTCCTCAGCATTTTCATTTGATTTGGAGCAAGTCTGAGTTTAAACCTCACTAAACTCACAGGTGATGTGCACGTTAGAAGGACAGCAAATAGTACTGAGCATGGGAGCTGGCTGCACTTCTTGCCCTCTCTCTCTTCAAATAAAATGTGTTGGCTTACATATTGCTTAATATAATGTTCCACAAGGTCGTGCTGGCAGCATCCAGGTGGGTTGTGGTCCTATACTAGGAGCTTACTGTGATCTTGGGAGAGGCAAGCAGAAGCAGGAGTTTCTGCACTGAAAGGTGAGCTGTGGTTTTGCTGTGTGCGTTCTCAAAAGGGTATGAAAAAACCTGGGGAGGTCAGGAAAAAGATTCAAGGGCAGAGGAGAGGAAAATTTAAAAAGCCAGAGCGTGAGAAACATAAAGAGCTTAGTCTGTTAAACTTGTCAGAAAAGATGGAGGGATGAGTTGGTTACACTGCAGAAGGACCTTCACAGCGAGGACACGAAGCAGCCCTCACAGCAGAGCAGGGCATAAAACCCTCAGTGGGGGAGTGCTGAAAGCAGGCAAACTGAAGCCAGGTCTCAGAATGCCAGGTAGTAAAATAAACTGCACGGGCAAATGGCAGATTCCTCATCCCAGTATCCTCCAATCCAGAGTGGTCAGCTTTTCAGGGGATAGTCTTTAGCCAAACATAAATTGTTTGGCTGAGCAAAGCAAAATCTAAAGGCCTGTCGACAGAGAACTTGGCAAAGTGTCTGCTGGTCCCTTCTGGCTCTTGGCGCTGCAAGGTGCCATGTGTCTGCATCCTGCGTATCGGGGGAGAAAAGTTACTCTTCCCAAGGTCATTCTGAAGCAGATTCTGCTCCTCACTGCATGTGGTGCTGCAGCTTTGACTGGCTGCTTAACCTTTGTTGTTTGCTGCTGAACTGGAAACGGTGCAGAGAATAAATCTGGCGGTGGTGCCGCAGATAACATCGATACCGCTCTGACTTGTGCCAGAGGCTGCTAACAGCGAGATGAAGATAAATGGGTTTGCCAGGCAGCACCCACACAGACACGGAGCATTTGCCTGCATTTGCCAAGGTGCTGAAGCTTGAGACTTCAGGTGAGGGGAGAGGCACAGCCCCTCTGCAGGGCTTCGTCCCCCAGAGGAGCAGCACAGCTTTGTCCATCTCCGTTTCCTTTCTGTACTGACTCTTTCCAGCAGTGCTACTCCTCACCTGCCCTGTTCTCTCAACAGACAGAGATCAAAACACCACATTTTTGTTACGTGCTGACTGCAGGTGAAGTTTGCCTAAAAGGCTGTGTGGCTCGCTTGGGGCCCTGGATCCCATTACTGACCTAAAAGACATCGAAGGTTGAGTGCTTGGAGAGTGCACTTGTGAGGGAGGGATGGGCACAGATGGATGTAGATGGTGGAAAGGTTATGGAGGTGAGTGAGAGACAAATTGAATGGACCATCAAGTCTGCCCACAAGGCTGTGGGGTGCTCTCTGAAAGGAACCTACAAACCCCATCAGAAGATCCAGCAAGCCGTAGAGAGCTTGAGGAAGGTGCATCAAGGAGAAGTGTTGTGCAGTGGCCAGGGAAGCAGGCAAGGCTGTGTCGTGAGGCTTTGCTTTCCTCGCTGCCTCCATTGTTATTCTTGCCTGAAGGTCTGGATTTTGAAAGCACATTAAAAATATGTTTCATGTTTGTCTAACCTCCTGATTATTATTTTTTTTTTCCAGCGTGCTTCACACACTGCTGCAGGCACACAAACATTACAGACTGCAGCTAATGGTAACCCAGAACATGCATATTCTGTACACATGCTGCACCATATGTGGGGACAGCAGCTGGTGCAGAGCCCTGGGGCCAACACGTTTGCCCACCTGGAAACCTTCTAATACCAGAGGAAAAATGGACTTTGTAGCTGTATTTATAGGAGATTGATTTTTTTTTTTTTTTTTTGGCATTTCAGCATAGCTATAGTATGAGAAGTAGAATAGGAAGGATTTCTGATACCTTATTGGTGTTTCTATTTTAAACATTCTTGTTCACACCAAGATCCAAAGAAAAGTGATTTAGGTCAAGCAGCTTCCTACACAAGTAACCACCTTCTGGGTGTCTTAGATGGCTTGTTGCAGATATCCTCCTATTTCCAAAGCATCTGGGAAGGATTTGTTGTCTCTAGTATTTGGGGATCCTGAGTTCTGTAGACTTGATAGCTGGGTCATTCCTTCTCCAGGGTGGTACTCAAAAAGCTGGTGGGCTTCTGAGAGCCCCATGGCACAGAGATTTGTTAACTGCTTGAGGTTTCCAGGAGGACATCTTGGAAGAATTTAGTTAATTCTGCTTTGTGTAGAAGACTTGCAGCAGATGTGTTCCAGGATGAGTGCTGCATGTGGGACGGAATCTGGAGCTCCCTAACGCCAGCTAAAGCAATTAATAGTAATAGTGTTCATTACATATTCATTACATAATGTGGCTTGCTCTGAGAAGCAGACTGCTGGAGATGCAGGATGAAAATAGCAGCTGTTAATTTCAGAGGGCTGAGTCTCTGAAGACTGCACCCAGGAGGAACCAGAAGCTGCTTAATTCCCATTGTGCTGTGACTGAGGGCATGTACAAAGGGGAATAGTCCTCTCCAGGGTTTTCCACTGCTGGTGCCATTCCAGGTGCCACCAGAGAAGGTTTTGGCTGTGCCCAGCTACTCCTATGGCTGGTTGGAGGGCTCCAACCTCCACATCACCTCTGCTGCTGCTTCTTCCTGTCTTCTCCCTTGATAGTCACCAGGAGCTGTGCCTCTTTGTTGCTGCACCCAAGCTGAGGCAGCAGCATGGGATTTAGGAGACGTTTGGAGGCAGGGTCGGGCTGCACAGCTCAGCTCTGCCCATGGCTGCTTGCTGCTGTGCTCCCAGAGCAGGCAGCCCCACGTAGAGCCAGCCTGTGCTGGCACATGCCCACAATCAGTTGGTGCAAATGGCTGGAGCTGGGAGGATGCTGGCTATGGTACTGGGCCCTGGCTGGCTGGAGCACTGGGCTTTGTTCCAGGTGACTGGGAGCTGCTGCTGAAGCAGGGCTGAGTGCTGAGATGCTGCCCGAGAGCAAAGCAGTGCCCGGGTGCCAGATGCCAGCCTGATCTTCTGCTCCTCCTTGCCTCTGGCGCTGGAGGAGGCTCTGCGAACAGCAGCTGACCGCAGGTCTCCCCTTTTGTTCCTAGATGGGGATGGTCGGAGGCTGAAAGGAGCCATCCAGAGGAGCACAGAAACAGGGCTGGCGGTGGAGATGCCCAGCAGGACCGTCCGCCAGGCCAGCCACGAGTCCATCGAGGACAGCATGAACAGCTACGGGTCGGAGGGGAAGTAAGTAGCCGGAGGGGAGTTGGGCACTCGCCTGTGGCATGCACTGCCCTCAGACCTGCTCACTTCTTCCCAGCACGACAGACGCTGTGGTTTTGTGACGTGCCTGTGCTGCAGGTGTCCTGCCCGTTCCCCCAGAGCAGATATCTTGCGCCCGTGTAGCTGGCGCCGTAATGACTATTAATAATCGGCTATGAATTATGCATATCAATGTCGGCACAAATATTAATTTTCATTATTGATATTAAAAAAAAATCGGGAAGTGTTATTAATGTTGAAAAACCCCCGGGGGAAATCCTTCGGATCTTTGGTGGAGGGGAAGTAGTTGCGCAAGGGGCACTGACAAGCAGGGAGTCAAAGAGTTTGAACGATCAGAACTTGGGCAATAGGAACACGAAAGCAGGGGGCAAATCTGGATCCTAAATCACCCCCCCCCATTAAACACATGATTTTGGAAATGGAACTGGCTGATGAGCACTAGCATCCTGGGTTTGGCCAATGAATTCCAAGCTTCGTGCCTGTGTGCCCACCCAGGAATGCTGAGGGGCAGCACAAGGCACCTGACGTGATGGTGCTAAGTACCTGACCCTCAGGGCTTTGCTGGGCTCTGGCAGGATTTATGCCCCACCAGGACAGGCACCCACTTGAGCTGCCCTCATTACTCAAGCTGAAGAATAAACTGTTTACTTCTAACTGCTTGGCCCTCAGAAGACCAATACAGGGTGGGCAGCTGAGAGTCCTTACTGGTAATAAACCACGAGCTGTTAGTTTTTCATGTTGCACAACAGTTGTTTAATTCCTCTGTTCCAAATAGCTTTTTAGTTTGCGGGGTGTGTGACAAAAAGCTGAGGTGATGGAGAGGATGCAAGAAGCACAAACAATCATCCTGCTGCCAAAAGCACATCATGGCAAGTGCGTGTGTGTTTTTGGTGACAAACCTTTTTGGGTTTGCTTCATCTGAGTTGCAGTCTTGTGAAGGAAAGTAATTTAGAAAAGGGTTTGGAGCCCAAGGACAGTTCTGGCACACCTTGTTGTGTTCAGGCTCTGTGCTGGAATGCAAATCAGGGGGTCCTCAGGCCAGTTCCTTGGGTGCTGACTTGTCTGCAGTTCTGGGTTGGGTATTTCCATTATTTGAAGCCATATGTGGAGGTGGTTATAATTTATTAAGGTGACCATTCATGGGAATCTTCGAAGGCAAAACCCCTCCAGTCTTTACGAAATGAGGCAATATAGGCCATCAGATTTCGTGCTTCTAGGTGTTGAGGCCAGAATGTTTGTGTACCCAAAATGTGCTCTGTTAAAGCCAAGTACCAGACTTGGCACCACTGTACACTCTCTCTAGTCCTACATGATATTCCAAGTGCTGGGATGGTCCAAAGGCACACTCAATTAATGTGGTTCTGGTGTTAAATAAGTAAGAGGCTGTAAATTAAGAGAGGCTTTCTTTAGCTTTAGAAGTAGGCTAATCCTGGAAAGGCATCACAGATCTGTGCTGAGGGTTGGAAATAGAAATGAGGCACAGGCTGAGATAGCAATCTTGTCACTCCAGAGCTGTGATGTACTTTATCTCTTCTCTGAGCTGCTGCCTCCAGGGAAATATTCCTGCTACACTAGCACAGTCCTGTGGCTTGGAGTTCTGCCTCCGCTGACGACGTGCAGGGGATTAGCGATTAAATTCGGTCCCTTGGCAGTGTGGGGCAGGACTCTGCTTTCATGCAGAGCAGAATTCTTCCCTTTTTATCTTTGCATAGCTTACCCCCCTGGGTGGGGGTGCAGCCCTCTGAAGGGGCTGTGTTCCTGTCATTGCATGTGCTGACTGCTTTGATTTAGCTTTCCTGGAGAGAGAATATTTCTGCCAGCAGAATCTCGCACCCATGGCAGTGCAGCATTGCCCTGGAGGCAGGCAGCCTGCAGCTGTCGGCTCTGCAGAGCAGACCCCATCTGGCCTTTATTAAAACACATCTAACGTTCCCTGGTCCAGCCTCAGACCCTGCCAGAACATCCTCACCAGCCCCTCTGCCAAGGTCTGGATGGTTTCTCCTCTGACTTCTCTGAAGAGGGAGATGTAAGTGGTCCTGGATGGGACAGTCAATGCCCTCTGGAAAGCCACTTGGAATGCAGCTTGGGTGATGAGCAAACGGGGCCCAGAGCACAAATTGCTGAGAGGGCTCTCTTCTCTTGAGACATGGTGGAAGGGGAGTTCCTCTGCTTTCCTTGCCTGTAACAAAGAGAGGAATTGTTTGGACAGTAGCTTTGAGGGGCAGAAATGTATTCTCCTAAATCAGATTTCTTCTGACCTCTCACATTTATTGTGGCCATGTTCCCAGGGAGGCAGAATGGAAGATTCCTAAGCCTCTGTCAGCTGTAGCAGCGAGTTCATTTTCTGTTTAATGCTGGGCTTCTGCCTGCTGCAGACACTCCTGGGCCAGAGACAGTGTTCAGCAGTGACTCTCAAAAACCTGGTTTGCAGCAAGATGAGGCTGCCCCAGTTCTTCCTGCCCGCACTTCTCTTTGGTGTGTTTGCACAGCAGAAAATGGATTCCAAGCCTCAGCTCCCAGGAGGGCCTGTTGGTATAATCTTTCCAGTTTAAGGGCTGAAAAGACAACTTCCAAGGGTGGCACACTGAAATGGGCATCAGTTTGGTGGCAGTTCTGCAGAAGGCCAACACACCTGTTCCCAGGCATCCCAACCCTTCCCAGAGTGATGCTGCTGGCAGCTGGCTACAGCTCCTCTGTGTCAAAAGGAGGTTAGAGACAGCCTGTGAGGAGAGCAGAAGAGGAGCACCTTCTGCATCCAGGTTGGATGAGGCCTCTAGTGACCTGTTCTAGTGGGAGGTGTCCCTGCCTATGGCACAGGGGGGTTGGAACTGGATGAGCTTTCCAACCTAAGCCGTTCTGTGATTTCCTCTGCACAGAAATAAAGCAATACATTCTCTCAGGAGTGATTTTGAGCAGAGGTCAGCTGAGCAGCTGTCATCAAGGATGTAAGCAAGGCTGCTCTCACCTTGGGACCTGGGTGTGCAGTGAGTGACTTGTGGAAGTGCCTCCTCACTGCGTTTTCTGTGGGTTTTGCAAGGTTTTGACAAGCTGATGCTGCAGGTGCTTGCAGCAGCATAGTGCCACACCTGGCATACAGTCCCAAAGGCAATTTAAAAACAGATTTGGAAAAGAGGTCAGGCAAACTCTGCGTGGACAGGAGAAGAGATTACTGACACATTGTCCCCCTAATGTGTCTGTGCTGTTGCACACTCTGCATGCTGATGTGCAGGGAACAGCAGCTGAGGGTGTGCAGGAGGCTGAGCAGAGCCACATACGTGCTCTGGGAAGGGATCATCCTGAAATCAGTGTGGACCCAGCTAGGCACTTCAATCCTGGTCAGTTTACAAGCTAGCTTTGGAAAACGAGTTCTGCATCCACATACCTGTGCAGAGCAGCAGCCTTGGCATGAGGGAACCAACTGCGTGTGGGGAGGAAGGGCACAGATCTTTACAGTGGATAGGTCAGGAAATGCTCCTGGTTTGAGAGCAGGCAGCTGGCAAAAAGCCTTGGAGCCACTCTGGAAGTCTGCTACAGAGGAGAGCTTTCAGCAGAGCGGGGCTCAGTGCTGCAGAGGTTTCCCAGACAGGCAGGATTATGAGTGCTGTCTTCCGAGGGGAACAGCAAAGTGCAGCAGCCTCAGCCCCAGTTTGAGTGCTGTGCCCGGGGCCGAGTGAGCAGTTATGTTCCCCACAGGGAGGTGTCACATCAAGAGTTGGTGCAGGCAACCTTCCAGAGAGGCAGGAGCAGCTCTGGGGTGCCAGCTGGGCACTGGGGTGCCAGCTCAGCTCTGGGGTTTCAGCTCAGCTCTGGGGTGCCAGCTCAGCTCTGGGGTTTCAGCTCGGCTCTGGGGTTTCAGCTCAGCTCTGGGGTGCCAGCTCAGCTCTGGGGTTTCAGCTCGGCTCTGGGGTTTCAGCTCAGCTCTGGGGTGCCAGCTCAGCTCTGGGGTGCCAGCTCGGCTCTGGGGTTTCAGCTCGGCTCTGGGGTTTCAGCTCAGCTCTGGGGTTTCAGCTCAGCTCTGGGGTGCCAGCTCAGCTCTGGGGTGCCAGCTCGGCTCTGGGGTGCCAGCTCAGCTCTGGGGTGCCAGCTCGGCTCTGGGGTGCCAGCTCGGCTCTGGGGTGCCAGCTCAGCTCTGGGGTGCCAGCTCAGCTCTGGGGTGCCAGCTCAGCTCTGGGTCATGCGTGGGCACTGCCCGCGGCTGGGCTCCGCCTGCCACCCGCAGCCGCTGTCCGCGGGCGCTTTGTCTCCCCCTGCTGGGTGTCCGCACGACTGCAGCGGCAGCAGCTGTCCCCTGCTGTCCCCTGCTGTCCCCTGCTGTCCCCTGCTGTCCCCGAGGTGTGCCCGTGCGGCCGTGCCCCCAGCCTGGCCTGCAAGCATCTGTGCCGCTTCTGCTCAGAAATGGCTCTGAAAGTGTCCGAGCAGCCTGCGCCGAGCCTTGGCATGGTGCTGCTGCCTGTGCGAGGAGGATGAATGTTCATGGAGGCGGCGGCGGCGGCGGCTGCTGCTGCTGCAGCTGCTGCTGCTGCTGCTGCTTCACCTCGCTGGGCTCACAGACCCCAGGGGCAGTGACCTGCAGAGTGTCCTCCTGCTGCTGCCCCTGCTCTGCCTCCTGCCCTGCAGCTGAGGGCCGTGTTCTGTGAGTCTTCCAGCACAATGTCCTTCATTTGTCCTTGGCACCCTGGAGGTGTCTCTGACCTCCCTGTGCTCTCCTTGTGGATTCAGGTCAGTTACAGAATCGTGTCCTGTTTACAAGCAATTCCACAGCAAATAAGAATCTTTACCTTCATTAAAATCCTTCACATTCAGCTGTGGCAAAGCAGAGCCTGTGAATCGTGATCAGTGAAAGCAGAGGCCAGAGCAGAGGGAATTAATTTCTCTACCCCACTCCGAAAGCTGGGCTGCCCTTGCTCAGTGGAGGATTGGTGCCCTGTAGGCTCTAAAGGGTGACAAGTGTCACCTGGTAATCTTCTCTGTGTGTGGCTTTGTCACCACTGGGTGGTCCTGCCACAGCCTTGGTTCCCAGGGACCTCCTGGTTATGACAGTTGCTATTTGCAAGTCAGCTGCAGAACACAGATGTGTGTGTGTGTCCCCCTTTATTCCTCCAGCTATTTTTAGCCCTGCTATTTAGAGGGACATCAAACCAAGACATCTCCTGTTAGCCAGCAGCAGGTTGCAGTGATTTCTCCCCTCAAGGGAGAGGCTTGTTTGCTGATGGGATGGGAAGAGCTTCCCAGGTTTGCTCCCGTGCCTGTGAAACCCATCTGCTGGCTGCCACTCCAGGGAGTGCCACCACCGTCCCCTGCAGCAGACTCCTTCAGGAGCACATCCAGCTCAACTGCAGAGCTGGCTGCTGAATCCAGGGCAGGTGAGACAGTTCAGTTTCTCCAGAGGTCAGGCAGCAGAGGAAAAAGCTTCTTGGGAGTACCAGGACTGTGTTTAAAGACAGGTCCCTGGAGCTCTTCTCCTATAGGGAAAGGAAGTGAACGAATGGGGAGCGTTTGTCCTGCTGACCTCACAGCCACTCTGTATGCAGCCCCCTCACCTCCCCATCCCAGCTTCCCTGAGCGCTTGACAGAGCTTGCGGAGCTGCATTTGAGCATCCTCATTTTAGCCAAGGCAGCTCCTCTCGAGGGAGAAGCAGTGACTTTCTTGGAGGTAGCTTATGATTTTTCCAGACAGAAATTGTTTCCATTCCAGCGTTATTGGCAATACCCAAATATATGTCCAGGAACCAGTGGAAGCCAAGAAGCTTGATTTAAAGCTTCTGCTTCTAATGGCCAATAAAGCAAAAGGTCAGCCTCTGTGCAGTGTGGCAGCCAGTCCCACCAGCTCGTGGTTTTAACCTGTTACAGGTTGAATTGCCTACAGCTTCCCTTCCCAGTCAGAGAAAACAGCAGGGAACATTCACTGTCTGACCTAATGCTGAGATTCATGTGGAGCTGGTAAACCTTAACTGAGGCTCTTACCCAGACTGTCTTGACCTTGGCCTGTGCTTTAAAGTGGGCTTTTGCCTTCTCTCTGGAGATCAGCCTTCGTGCTGCAAAGCAGCAGCTGGACTGCCCTCTTTGTCACAGCCCTGCTGTCCCTGCAGCAGTGTCCTGCCCTCTTACTGTGACTTGTGCTGAGGAGCACTCATTGTTCCCAGGTCACCCTGAGCACTCTGACTCCTTAATCTGGGTAGAGATAGCAGCAACGTTTGCTTTGCTATAAAACTTCCCATTGCTGTTGCTTCACCTTTGGCCCAACAGCTTTTCTTCTTGTGCTTTTTAACACTGTTCTTCCTGCTCTCCAGCTGGTTTTGACGTTTGGAATGTCATTGATGCAGGCTGCAGCACTGGCTGCACTCTTAGCAGGTGCTTGCATTTGCTCCTGAGCTGCCCCAGCTGCTGGGCAGAGCCTTCAGGAGCACCAGTGCTGCCCAAAGGAGGAGTGAGCTGTGGTGAGAGGGCACAAGTGGTTTCACTGCAGACACACATCACACCAGACAGATGTCTGGCATCAGCCTTCAGCGTGCTTCTCTTCTCGTGAGGTGAAGGGAAATGGTCTCCTGTAGCAGGCAGAAGGCTCTCATCTCTCTGCTGTCATGCAGTGAGTGATGCTTCTAGGGACTTTCTCTTCCTAGCTTTGTGTCCCACTGCAGGAACATAGTCAGACTTTTCCTAGGAGGGAGATCTCTCTGAGAGCCAGGAACAGCACTAGGCTTTGCTCAGCTCTGGCCTTCCCCTCTGCTGCCCTGGTCCTCAGCATCTTGTTAATGAGCCCAAGCATCTGCTGTGAGCTCAGCAGTGCTCATTTTCCTGAAGGGCTGTGAGGTGTCTTGCCAGCTTATGATGTATGCTGCTGGTCTGGGTCACATACTGCCAGGGCAGGAGTGGGAGCCAGGCTTGGCCCATCCATCTTCCCTAAGTTGAGGGGAATAAAGAAAACATTTACTTTCTGGTTGATGGTCCATTCTTCTCCTGCTGACCCCTACATCTTCCTCTGTCAGGCCTCCTTTTTCTTGCACTATTTTGGGTTCTCTAAGCACTACTTTTCATCCTTTTTTGACTGTCTGAGGGCAGCTCAAAATGCCTGAGCCAGCAGGCTCAAGGAGTCTCGCTGGTCCCTGTGTGAACCAGGACTCACTTCTCCCTCCTTGTATGGGCAAATCTTGAGCCTGATAAAGCCTGCTGGCTCCAGGCTCCCTTTTCTGCTTTCCCCATCACATGTCCCTGTCCCTGCAGATTTACCAGCCCTGGGGATGGCTCTGTGCACAGTCTATCCTCAGGAGCCTGGCTGCAAATCCAGCATCTGTGCCCTGCTCCTATACTCAGGACATTGCTCACTGGAGGGGGCAGCCTCAGTGGGGCTGGCAGGGGCTCGCTGAGTGTGGGGGCAGGAGTTGTGTACCCACTGGGAACCGACCACAGCCCCGTGTCACCTCTACCCCCGGGATGGAAAACAGCCCTGGGGCTGCGCCTTGAGCCTCTGAGGAGCTGGTGACAGTGAAACGAGAGGAGAATCTGAAAACTTCTCCTCAACTAATGGCAATTATCAGTCCTGCTGCCTCTGCTGCATCTCAGCACATGGATACAGGGTGAAAAACCACCAGACTAGAGGGAACCTGCCCCGGGCAGGGCTCTTCCAAGGTGCCAGGGCACCCTCCTCCCTTTTCACAAAGGTGACATCTGCGAAGAGCTGCAGGGGAGGTTTGCCTGTTCTGATGGCTCAGCAGCTCCCTGCTAGCAGTGGTAAGCAGGTTTCTCAAGGAGCCAGCTCAGCCAGGAGGGGAGGTGCAGTGCTCCCTGGCAAAGTCTGGCTGTTTGATTCAGTGCCCTCATCACAGTGAGCTGAACCTGTCATGGGGACCACATGCTGGCAGCGTGTCCTTTCCCAGGGCTGTGTGTGAGATGCTGAGCTCTGTGTGCTGCTTCCTCCTCTGAGTAAAGAAATGTTCCCATGGTCTGAGACCAGGCCTGTGAATAGCTAAGGAGAGCTGAAATGACACTCCTCTGGCTGAGTGGAGATTAAAAAAAAGGACTACAAGGATGCTGAGGGGACTGAGCACTGCCTGATGAGGAGAGGCTGAGGGGACCCCTGGGGCTGCTTAGTCTGCAGAAGACTGAGAGGGGATTAGATCGATGTTTATAACTTAACTGTCTAGGGGTCAGGAGGTGGGGGACAGGTTCTGCTCACTTGCCACTTAGATTGTAGTGCTGCCTGGAAGAGGTGAGAGGCTGCAGGTGAGCCTGAGAGGGCAGGAATTTGCCTTACAGACAGTTAGAGCTATGCAGGCATCAAGCAGCTGGGGACTGCAGCCTTTACTGGGGTTTGTCCAAGGAAAGGGATGTAAATGGATTCTCTGTAACTAAGCTGTCTGGAAATCAGTGAGCTTTGCAGGGGGAAAAGGCTTGGAATCAGAGAATTGTTTTGCTTGCAAAAGACCTTTAAGGTCATTGAGTCCAACCATTCTCCAACTGCTGTAGTCTGGTGCTAAGCCACGTCCCTCATCACCACCTCTGTGCTCCTGTGGCTGTCATTCCTTTCACAGACATTCAATCTGCTTCTCCAGTTACTGGATTACTTGAAAATGCAAATGAACCACTTGCCAAAATCCATTTCTTTTTCAGCTTGAATTTCAGTGGAGTCCATCTGGCATCTGCTGGGCAGTTCAGTGACTTCCTGGGGAGCATGGGCCCTGCACAGTTTGTTGGGCGTCAGACCTTGGCCACCACCTCGATGGGTAAGGAACACAAAGATGTTAGGCAGCTTTAATTTAATCTTGAGCAGACTGCTCCTGCAAGCCACCTAATAATGTGTCCAGCAGCTGCTGATTTGCCAGTCTCCTGCTCTGTTAAATTGAGTAAGCTTGGCTGAAAGGTTTTGCTGATTGCTGCAAATGAGGCACGATCAGGAGAGCAGCAGCTTTGTGCTTCCCTCCCTCAGATCTGAAAGGCACAGGCCAGCAAAACATAGCCAAAGTCCTGAAAATGCATCCTGTGCACCTCCATCTTTTCTTGCTCTCTGAGGCACACCAAGCTCTGTAAAGAACCAAAATCGTGTTTTCCAAAGCAGCCTGCAGCTCCAGGCACTCGAGTTTGGGAGAGCTGCCCCTAGCAGCGTGAGGCTGAGTCACCAAAGCCAGGGTAGAGGCTGACACTAGGGATGGCTTTTGGAAACCTAAGCTTGAGTCACTCCAGAGCTGCTGCAGGAGGAGACCTT
The DNA here is from genome assembly GCA_013396835.1 of Psilopogon haemacephalus. Classification (NCBI taxonomy): domain Eukaryota; kingdom Metazoa; phylum Chordata; class Aves; order Piciformes; family Megalaimidae; genus Psilopogon; species Psilopogon haemacephalus. Next base: position 1,057,254 of record VWZI01020016.1, read on the forward strand.
GAGTAAGACCTGCACTCAGGGTTTGCTGTTCCTACAGCTCGTAGCAGATGGGACATGGATATTGTTGGGCTTTAAACGTTTAGCAACCCACAGATGTGTTTTTTGAAGTCTTGTCTGTTCTGACACTTTGGTTTAGGGGATGTGGAAATCGGTTTGCAAGAGCGAAATGGGCAGCTAGAAGTGGATATCATTCAGGCTCGAGGACTGACACCAAAACCCGGCTCCAAAACACTGCCAGGTAATAAGCTTTGACCTCCTGAAGTAATTCCCCGAGCCCCTGCAACGCTTGTCAGAGAATTAATTAGGAATTAACTAGCAAAAGAACTACTTTCACTTGGCTTCTGCAGAAGCAGCCTGTGTGCGGTGCCGAAAATAAGCCTGAATAAGCTGAGCAAATCTTTCCAGTGCTGTAGCTGCCTTCTTTAGAAATACCCAAGACATGGCACTCTGCCCTTCCTGAAGTGGACAGGGAACTTTGCTCTACCTTTCCTCCATCTTTGCTTTTTTCCCCAGCTGCTTACATCAAAGCTTACCTGCTGGAGAACGGCGTCTGCATTGCCAAAAAGAAGACAAAGGTGGCTCGCAAGTCCCTGGACCCTTTGTACAATCAGGTGTTGCTGTTTGCTGAGAGCCCCCAAGGCAAAGTGTTACAGGTAAGACAGCAAGTCTCAGGCTTGCCTGTCTCTCTCTTCCGCCTCTGCTGGAAGGTCCCGAGTCTGGCAAGGGGTCTGGATAATGAAGGCAGATGAGAAAAAGTCAATGTTTTCATTGACCCAAATTCACTCCATCTGAGTGCAACAGATGGAAAGGGAAACCTCTGTGTTTTGTAAGTTCATTTCTTCCCACCCAGTTGTGAGACAGGCAGCACCTCGAGATGCTGAGCAGTCTTGCAGCATAGTTGTCTTCTGTGTTTGTATGCATTCAGAGCACTCTGCTTTGGCCATCAGCTGGTCACAGGTCCTACCTTTGCCTTTTTACTGCCATGCTCCTGGCTTCAATTCTGTACTTGTGTATTTGCAGAGCAAGGAGGGATGTGCATTGCTAATCCCTACCCAAAGCATCCCCATCGGTAAGGCCTGGCTAGAATCTGCTGCCGACTCTGATGCCATTGACCCTCGAGGTTCTGTTGTTCCACTCCACTGCCATGGACTGGCAGCTGACCTGCTGGACCACGATGAGATGAGGGAGCTCTTCCTCATCTGCCTTGCCTGGGAATGTTTTCCCCTCCTGCAAGGAGCCTGCACATTTTTGACTGAAATGGGGTGAGACCTGGCGTGCTCTGCACTTGCCTTGCTACCAGGAAGGGCTCTAACTCCAGGAGAACAGAGAGCAGCCAGCAGCGGTGCCACCAGACCAGCTTTTTGCAGTGGCTTGCTCCATCTCGTGCTGACACAGAGTGTTCATTTTTGCCTTCTAACTGATGTTTATTGTCTCTCCTACCTCATTTCACAGAAGGTTGTAACGCTGTGGTTGTTGGAGCCTAGGGAAAAGAGGCTGTCAGGATTAGCCAGAGATCACTAGTCACCATCTCCATAACCCATCCTCCTCATCCTCTCTTCACAACATGGGCTCGCTCTGGAGTCAGTCACCACCTTTACCTTGAGCCACACAAGGCCACTGGGTCACGTGCAGAGCTCCAGCATGCCAAAGCCCATGAACCCCTCACTGCATCTGTTGTCCTCCATCACGTCGTAAGTGTGATTCAGCTCTCCCTGCTCGTCTGCCAACTGTCCTCCCTCAGCCCTCGCTCTGTGCCCACAAGCCTCTCTCAGCAGCCTCTTCTACATCCCCTGTCTGCCACTCCCTCTGTGCCCCTTGTGTCACCAGCCCTGCTTGCCCTTTCTCTAGGTGGGCAGCTGTGCATGGTCTCCATCTCCACCCACAGTGTCCCAAGCTCAGAGCACAGAGGTCAAGATGTGCTCTTTTCCTCAGACTCTTTGGCTTTGGACCCAAGCTGCTGCTCAGCTTTTTCTCTTGGTTTATTTTTCCAGATCAGGAGCAGTTCCTGAGCCATTTCTCCTGGGCCACCTTTTGCTGCCTCCAAGACCTTTTTCTGTGCCAGGCCCAGGTTTAGCTGCAGGTGCTGGAGCTGCAGCTCTGGGGGTGTTTTGTGCATGAGTGGTCCCTGCTCAGCAAGTGGAGCAGCAGAATGGTTTCACATTTGCCTCTCTTTCCACGGGGGAAAAGCAGTCTGATAACAGCAGGATTTCCAAACCTGTGCTTAAAAGGAAAACAGTGAAATGGTCAGCCAGACCATGCTGATGGTGTCAACCTTTCTGAGAGCTGGCTGAGTAGGAAGAGGGATTGACTGGCCAGACTGGTGCTTCCCAAGCAGGTGTGCAAGGTGTGGGATCAATCACAGAATGAAGCAGGTTGGAAATAGACCTCCAGAATCATCGAGTCCAACCTAGCACCTAACCCTCTAATTAACTAAACCATGGCACCAAGTGCCTCATGGAGTCTCCTTTTAAACACCTCCAGAGATGGGGACTCCACCACCTCCCCGGGCAGCCCATTCCAATGCCAATCACTCTTGCTGTGTAGAATTTCTTCCTAATGTCCAGCCTAAACCTGCCCTGGTACAGCTTGAGGCTGTGTCCTCTTGTTCTGTCATTGGATGCCTGGGTGAAGAGACCAACCCCTGCCTGGCTACAGCCTCCTTTCGGGTAGTTGTAGAGAGCAATGAGGTCTCCCCTGAGCCTCCTCTTCTCCGGGCTGAACAACCCCAGCTCCTTCAGCCTCTCACCAGCTCTGGTGCCCTTCTCTGGACACTCTCAAGCACCTCAAATCTTTCTTAAACCGAGGCATTAATGTGCTTCCCTCTCTTGTTCCTAAGGTGATAGTCTGGGGAAACTACGGACGCATGGAGAGGAAGCATTTCATGGGAGTGGCCAGGGTCCTGCTGGAAGAACTGGATCTGTCCACCTTAGCAATTGGCTGGTACAAGCTCTTCCCAACCTCCTCGATGGTAGATCCCACTACAGGCCCCCTCCTGCGCCAGTCCTCACAGCTCTCCCTGGAGAGCACAGTGGGACCCTGCTGTGACAGGTCTTAGTGAGTAAGGAAGGGGGAACTGCTTTTGTTTTTTAAACATGCTGTCAAGGTTTTGTTTGCTGGAACTCTGACCTCAAGTGCAATGCATGTTCAGTCAGTTCTTGTGGAGCTGGAAGAGGAGGATAAACCAGTGACCTTAGACAGAAGACAAGGGGGAGGGCACTGTGCCCTCTCCACCCGAGGAGGAGGTGCCGTGGGGCATGAGTCCTAGTTGACAAATTAGACATACACCTCTTGTTTCACTTCTCTCACTGTCATTCTTGGACTCTTGTTTCAGACCAGTACTAACCCTGGAAAGTTGCAGCCTTTGGAAGAATTTGAGGGCGGGGAGCGAGGAAGGAGTTTTTCTTAACTGTGTGTCTTAGAAATTTCTAATACAGATTCTGTCAGGAGAAGGCAACCTGAAAAATTCAGAGGCCAATATCTGACCTGAAGTGAGCAGGAGCAGAAAGGTTAGGAGGAAGCATTAGGGTTTGGTTTGTTGTTTTTTTTTTTAGTGAGGTGTTTCTTCTTGAAGAAGGGAAGAGACCTGCAGCTCTTTGTTTTAGAGTCAGCTCCCTGCCACTGAGTGCACTGTAACGCTGGCACCGCTCTGCCCAGACCGTGCCAAATTACCAGCAAGTGTCTTTGCGGCCTCCCTTGTCTGACCCTGCTGCTGGAGCAAACAGCACCTGCTCAGACCAGGCAGTTCCAACAGAGTTTGACTCGAGCAGGCTCCTTAACTGCAGTTTTGCTCAGAAACACCCCACCCGGGATGTGGGAGCTGAACATCAGACTTGCAGCTTGAGATCTGTTTTTGTATTGTCAGCTACAAGGTTCTGCAGTTTGCAGACTCCCTTACTGTTGCTGTGTGTCCTGCAGTCTCCATCTCTTCTATCTCCTGCTTTTCTGCCGTCTCCTTTGTACTGGTACATATCTGCTGGAGATGCTGTGGACTGACCTGAAACAGGACTGGCTCATTCTGCCACGGGAGAGGAAAGTGAGGTTTCTGGGGGTGCAGAAGAAAGAAACCTCAGTTGATCATCTGCCAAGAAGGTTCTGGAGAGCGTCCCTGTGCAGGGTGCTTTAGGCAGTCTCAGTAGTACACGCATTGTTCAAGTGCTCCTGCAAGAGGAGATGCAATCCCCAAAGCATGGAGAGGTTGTGGACTGAGGAACCTGAAGACACAGTGGCCACAGCCTGTGTATTTCATGAATTAAAGAGCAACACTTACTGTAAATGAAACCGGTGAAGCACAGCAGCTGCTGTCACCAGAGTCACATGCTGGAGTCTGTGGTAGGTCCTTCAGATAATTACCAACTTAGCATCCAGAATCGCAGAGGATCTCCAAAGACTTCCTGTTGACACAGCTGCTTTGGCCAAGCTTTGTCTTAGTTTCTAATGAGGATTTGGTGACTGCTATCTCAGAGTAGGTTTTGGAGATTTAAAAGCGCTGGTCCCGCGTCACCTTTTAGGCAGGAGCAGGTTCCTCACCTGCCTAGAGACTTCCGAACATTTATTTCAGCATGGGGGCCACAGCTTTGCCAGAACAAAAGCAGGAGTGTTGGGTGGGTGGTGAGAGCAGTTGCTTTTGGTCCTGGCTTGTCTGTGGCATTTGGAATGACTTTGAGGTGAATGATGGAATGCGATGAGCCTTACACTGAGCTGTGTACAAAGAGGGTAAAGGAGAGGGAAGGAGGATGAGGGACACAGAACGAACAGTTTTGTGAGTCTTCAGTGGTAAAAGCCTCGACATTTCAGATCAATCTCTTAGTTTCCTTGATCAAAGGCCTCTCACTGATGATTTCTTTCTGATTGTATTAGACAATTTCTCTGTATTAGCTGAGGGAAGTTTGTTGCATGCTGGTCGAACCCTGTCGTGGCTCTCTCGGTTTTAGTTTTTGAGAAAAGCACATTTATTGTAGTTCCAGTCAGCACCTTTTCCTCTTGGTATGTAGTGAGCACTAGGCAATATTGTACAATAATGTGTATGAACTAGACTAGATTAGGTAAAATTTAGTGGTTTGTAGCACTGGATCTTTTAATAACTCTGTCTTTCAAAGGACTGTGGGGAGCTCTGGGTGCCTGCCAAGCAGCTGAGTGTCAGAGCTGCTCCTGCAGGTTGTGCCGAAGGCTTTACGTGGGTACCTACTTTGGACATTGTCTGCAGCAACAGCCAAGTTAATTGTGGGTTTCCTGTGTCCAGCAAGATGGATGCAACATTTGTGCAGTCTTTAGGGGGAGTAGGAGTCTGTACACACCAAAAATATCCCCCCCGAAAACTTTGTCTGAGTGTCTCTCGCACAGCTCAGTGCCTGTAGTCCTGTCTCTATAGCCCACCCCACTGCAGGCTCAGTGATGATCAGTCTGGTTACCATGGGACTGTGAACACTGAGGGCTGTCTTCCATATGTTTTTAATCATGCTAAAAGGTCACTGCCAGCTGTTATTTCTGTAACATCTCCGATTCTGACATTTGGAGGCAGTTTTCAGTCTGCTCCCTCCTGTTGTCCTCTGCACTTCCCGCGTAGTTGATCCCTGTCCAGTGGCTCTCACTTTTGTTTCTGCTCCCTTCCAAGTCCTGTTTTTCCCTGGGAAGTGAATGTTGCAAGTCCTGGCTGCCACAGGCAGCAAAGTCATGCAGACTGGCAGGTGCAAATCATCTTCCTTCCTAAAGGAGACTCACAGGAGCCCCTTTGAGAGTGCCCAAGGTGGGCTGAGTGAGGCCAGGAGGATTACACTCTACCCTAGTGTAATTCTGCCTGTTCTCATGCCCATGATTCCTGGCCATGGTGTATTACAGTTCAAAAGAAGTCCTCTAGTTGTCCATCAATTAAAGACTCCCAGTGTAGCATCCAAGGCAAGTCTTAGGCTCAGAAGAGCTTATTTTTTACAAGACCTGATGTTTTTTACCCTCCAAATTCGACTTGCCAGTTTTGGTGTTAGGTGATGTGATGTGGCAGTTGGGGTTACCAGTGTGATCATGGGAAAAGTAGCAGTTTGCTGGAGTGATGAGTGGCTCAGAACTAAACTTTGGTCCCCTTTGCAAGTCCTGACTGAGCTCTTCCTGTGCCTGAGTCTGGCTGTTAGTTATAGTCATGGAAGGAAGAGAGAGGTAGAGCAGGAGCCTTAAAAAAGGCATTGTAGTATTTTTGCCTGTGAGCAGAGGCTGAGGAGAGATCAGTTCCTGCCCAGCTCAGGGCTGATTCCCTGTTCCTTGTGCATGAAACATGACATTTTAATAGTAATGGGAGGATTAAAAAAACTGCAGATCCTGTCCCAAATTGGTACTGGATCTGCATTACTGTTACCATGGAAACCAGGGATCCTGGTGCTGAGCATCCCTGAGAGCAGAATGGTCTCTCCCCAGTGGCTCTGAGCTAAAGGGGCCCTTGACCATGCTTAGCTCTGGTTTGTTCAGGCAACAGTAATGGTATCTTCCCAGTTTCCTGGTGTTGCTTTCCCTTTGCCCCGGCACAGCTGGGTTGCTATAGAGCCAACACAAAGTCCTCACTCTGCACTTCAATCCATGGGTCCTCACCCTACAGCTGCAGGCAGGCTTGGAGCATCTTTTGCCCCAGGCAGGGAAAGGGCCAGATGACTTTATTGTTTAGCCAAGTGCATCCCCACTTCTTGGCCATGGATTGTTTGAAAGGGCCTTGCAGAATTGTTTGCTTTGAATGATAAGTTTCTTGTTTCTAGCTACCAGATCCTTTATCACTGTACTGTCCAACATTGGCAGGTCTTCTGGAGTACCAACATCACAGGTTCCTGCGAAGGAGCTGGTTTTAAGGTGTTGAGGCAGTTAGCAGCATCTCAGCCTAAGCATGTTTAGTAAGGGTTAGGCAGCAAGACAGCTTTTTTTTTATGAAGCTCATTTTAAGTTTGTTTATTACATGCAGTCGGTGATCTTTTAAACCAGGGAAAAAAAAAACAAACCAATATTTTTCTTTAAAGACAAAACAAGGTATGTTTTTTAACAGAGAACATCAGTCGGTGTTTGCAAAAGCCTTTAACGTTCTTGCTATGAGGTTTATCCATTCCTTTGGGTTTCTGTGTCCCTCGTTATCCTTTATCAGCTTTTTCTCCAAAAGAGGAGGCATATGTAAATACACCCCCCCGGAAAAGGGAGTCCTGTAAGGAGCTCTCTTCAAGTGGGCCATAGAGCGGTTGGTGAAGTCTCTGTTGTAGGTCATTAACTCTCAGCTACTCTTCAGGCCTTTGCCTAAAGAATCGATGTTGTGTTTTCCAGAGGAGAGCTGCTCCTTGGCTAGTTCTGTCACAATCCTGTTCTCTGTACAAAGCTCTTTTTATAAGGAAGTCTAAACAGGCTAACAAGCAATAATATATCCCATGTGGTGTGCGCAGGGGGTGGGTGGCTGGCAGGCTGGAGAGCGTATTGGTGACACAGTTCCTAAGTTGTCTTCGATCTCAGTGACATCACTTTCCACAAAAGTCCACATCAGCTTCGGTTGTGCCAGAAGGGAAGGGCAGGGCTGCTGCTGCTGCCCTGTGAGGTGTGTTTGTGCTGTAGGCTTCTCTGTGTGTGTGTGTGTGTGTGTGTGTGTGTGTCCCTGCACCCGAAAGACCCTGGGCAAAGAGTGACGCAGCTGTAAGTGACTTCATACTACAGAGGTAGTAAACAGTAGTTTCAGTATAAACTCGATGACTGTTTTTTCTTAGGCTCTCTAGTATTTGTAACTCGATCAGAATGGTTCCCACTGCCGCTCTAGCCCCAGTAAAGCAAAAAAAAATAAAAAAAAGCCTTTGCCCCCTGGGGCCACAGGAGCTCTGCCTGCCAGCTGCCTGCTTTCCTCCAGATCACCAGAGGTGAGCTAAAGGGAGAGGTTGGTTTTTTTTCAGAGCAGCAGATTGAGCTGCTCCTCTTGAAAGGCTTTGTGGGTTATTCTGTCCATTTCACAGGTGATACTTAACCGTTTTGTTAGAGAATTCCACCCAAGGCAGACTGGACCTCTGCAGGGACTGCCATGTCAAAAAGGCCTGGGCTGTTCTGGGCCATTCCTCAGAAGTCAGCCAACGCTGGGGCCGGCTAAAGATTTTTCCAAAGTGGCAGGATCAGGATACTGAGTTTTGAGTCCTCTCTAGCATTGATGCAGTGCACAAACCAAGCCGGCTCCCAGACAGCATCCAGCCCATTGCCTGTGGATTTCTGGCAGCATTCCCATGGGAAAAAACCTTGACATTGCTCTCAGGATGGATGGTGGTGTGGCCATGCAGGCAGCAGGTCACTGCCCTGGTGATGCTGGGAGCCCCACGAATGGAGAAATAACTCTTGGGGTTTTGTGAAATGCTCTGAGAAGGAAAAGAGCTGTGTAAATGCAAAGGGTTGTCAGCATAAACCTGGAGAGAGCATCTGAAATGAAATTGCAGCTACCAGATGTGAACCAAACACCTAGAGGAGAGGCTGATCAGTGAAAGCCTTTCCATGTCCACCCCAGCACACCCTGCCAAGGCCTGGCTGTCCATGGGGGGTGTGTCTGCATGAATGGAGACAGGCAGAGAGCAGAACAACACCTTGGAAGGTGCCAGGTTCCCTTAGGGAGGCTGAACCCCTTGGCAGGGGCTGGCTGGTTGTGCAGCCTGTGTCTCATTCCCTTATGTGAGCCCTTTGCCCACACCAGACCCAGCAGCCTAGTCTGTGGGACACTGGTGAAATTTGGCTCCTGCTGTGCCCACCTGGCTCCAGCACGTCTGTGAAGCTGCCACTTGCCTGAGCACTTCACAAGTGATTAGGTGTTGCCAAAACGTGGCTGTCTTAAACCCACACTGCAGGCTCCTCTGCTCGCTGGCCAATGTCCCACTCACCACACAGCCTCACATCCAGCCCCAGCCCTCGTCCACCACAGCAGCTTCAGACTTCTCCTGAGGAAGCTCAAGCTCTTCCCGTGGTGTGGACACCCTTCTGCCCACCCTTCCCTGTGGTAGCTGCTCTCACCTCGGTGCAGGAGAGGAACTGGGGAGAGTTTTCTTGTAGCATTTGGTCCTTTGCACTTTAGTGGCTGAAACTGAGAGCGAGCCAGCAGCAGCCCTGGCAGAGCACCAGCAGAGGCTGCCCCCAGCCCTGCTCCCTTCCTGACTCCCAGTAGCTGAAATGGCAAAGCTTTGTTGTTATACCCTGCTCTGCCAGGTCAGTAGGCAGCTCTTGCATTTACACTGCACACTGGGCACCTGCTGTGGGCTGGAGATGGCCAGCAGAGGAGTCCTGTGGGCACAGGCAGCACCTGGGCACTGAGCTCTGTGTGGGGCAGAAGCGAGCGAGGGAAGAATCAAGGCTTAGCTGTCCCAAAGCCATTCCCACAAGCTTTCCAGGAGCTAGGTTTTTGTACCTGCTTGGGCACCATGGATTGGGATAGCTGCCCACTGGGGCTCCAGATCCCCCTAAGCACCAGCCTGGAACTTTAAATCCTGCAGCAGTTTTTATTTTGGGGCCGTTCCTCTTTACCCAGTGCTGCTCGCTGGCCTCCAATGATTCCATCTTCTTGACCTGGAGCTGGTTTTGGCTTTCTTTGGAGCAAGGAAGAGTGAGGTTTGGAGAGCAAATCCAAGGCACGTTCCTGCAGCTCACCATGCTGGGCTTGCCTTCCCTCCAGCCAGCTGCAGACTGTTCCCTGTGCCAGGTGGAAAGGGCATCCCAGGGAGCAGTGCCTCACCCGAGACCCCCCCCAGCACTGCCATGGCCTGCCACCCGCCTGGGGTGCCAGCGTGCTGCCCTCCTTTTGTGGCACTCCTGAGTTCAGACCACGGGGGGGTCCTTCCTTCCCTGTCCCGGGAAGGAGCTAGAGGTCTTCTTCAGAGGAGCCACAGCTGTGATGGGGTCGTGCTGACGGCCAGGAGAAGGCAGGGCAGGGAAGGAGCTGCCTGTGTGCTGGCCAGGGAGAAGGGGAGCTGCCAGCGAGCTCCCCTCCCGGTTCCCTTTGCTGTCCCCTGTGCCCTCTGCTCCTGCATGGGTTCTCCCTTTCCTCTCCACACGAGGCCTTATTCCAGCCCGAGGGGACTGAGGCTGCCCGCAGCATCTCTTTGCACTGAAGCCTCCATCCCAGGCTGCCGCGGTTTGCCCCGGGGCAGTGCTGCAGAGCTGGCCTCTGCTCAGGGATGGAGCCCCCACCCCACTGCCCTCTGCTCTGCCTTGCTCCCCACTGCCAGGGGCCTGGCCACGCTAGGGAAATCTGCAACCTTTCCTCTTCATTCGCTGCTCCATCAAGACCAAAAGCTTTGCAGGGGGCACCCCGCAGCTGCTGCCCCTCCCCTTGCCTTTCTGTAGGAGCGGAGGCAGCCCATCAGCTCCTTTTTTGGCCCCTGTAACCCTCTCCAAAGCCGTTTGGAGGTTTTTAACATCGCCTGGTGAGATGCAGTCCCCTTGGAGCCGGTGGGAACACAGGCAGTGGAGCCAGGCAGCCTGCTGGGGAGCAGCTGGGGAGGTGTGCAGGCTGCCTTGGGTGGAAGGTAGGACACAGTCCTGGCAGCGCCGGAGCGACGCCAGCTGCTGGCCTGGAGTCAGGAGAGGACTCTGCTAAGACTTTTTTTCCTGTCTGTAGGTTTTATTCAGACAATATGTATTGATTGAGTGATTTACAATTCAGTGTTAATCTAATGACAACGTTGATAATGGTGATAATAAAACCTTTCTTTTTCCTACGGTGTGTTGAAGTTGTTTGTGGAACGTCTCTGCCCTCTCTGTTGTCACCTTTATCTTCAGCCTGAGATTTCAGCTGCCTTGTCCCTTCTCCTTGTGTCTGTAGGAGGCAGCTCAGTCTGGTATATCCCAGTGCTGCCCGTGGAGCCCTCTCTGAATCAGCCCCAGCTTCACACCTGCATTTCCCTGTGCCATTTCCAGATGTAACTTGGCTGTGGGCATCTCCAGGAAGAGAGCTGAGCTGGCTCCCAGCCTGTGCTCTGCTCACTACCTCAACCAGAGCCCTTCTCTTCCTTCTGTTCTCTTCCCAAGACCCTTTGTAGTGAAAATATTTGCTGGCAGAAAATCCTACCCTTGCCCAGGCTGTTTGGAATACCAAGAGGCAGTGTGGCTGCAGAGGCATCTGGAGGTCCTCGAGGAGACCCATGAGTGTCCCTGGGTGTGCAGCTACTGCCTAGCCCTGGATGGCCTTGACCTGCAAACTGTTGACTGGGAAGTGTCTGGGGGCTCCAGTGTGGCTCCTGCTGTGGGGTCTGTGGGAGGAGATGGTGAGGACAGGCAGTGTTCCCCAGGGACCTGCTGCAAGCCCTTTTCCCATGGGAATTATGAGGGATTGCAAAATCTCAGTTCAATGAGAATTTCTTAGATTTTTCTCATTCCTCCAAGTCCCTCTTCAGGGCATGAGGGCAGCTCCCTACCCTGCCACCACCTCCACCCACTACAGCCTGGGGAAGCAGTGGCAGAGGAATGAGGAGGAGGAAGATGTCTCCACCAGTATGAGTGTCTGGGAGGTCAGGGCAGCCCAGCAGAACAGCATCTGCCACTCTTAGACAATCAGCAGCTTCCAAGAGCAAGACAGGCCTCAGGCAGTCACTAACCCTGAGCTCCTGAGCAGCAGTGTCTGGCAGCATGGCCTGCACAAAAGCAACCAGAAACCCAAGCAGGTTGCTCCTCCCCAGCAGGCCCTGTGGTGCAGATGTAGCAGCAGCCCCAGTACCTCTGCCAGCTTTGCACTGTGGCATGAGCAAAGAGCCACTGAGCACTGGCAGGGCTGAATGCAGAGGTACAGTGCAAGGCTGGCTAAGCCTCCAGATTGGGCTTCCTCTCCTGCTTCCAGCTCCAGAAGAGGTGAGTTTCACCAGGGTGATGCTGCCTGGGCTCTGACTTGTGCAGGAACTGAGGAGCTGCTTCATTCTGTGAGTGCAGATGGAGGGTGAGAGTTGCTGGCTCCATCCTCCCTGCTCAGAGGTTGTCCTGGGTGCAGCATGGGAAGGGCAAGAGATCTCCATCTGTTGCACAGCTCTGGTGGCAAGGGCTGACAGCCCCAGTGAGGCTGGGCAGGGGCAAATGGCAACCAAGGGGCTGAGCTGGTGGGATCAGCATGAAATCATGATGGAGGAGCTGAGGTGGCACTGCCAAGTGGATTTTGAAGCTCACAGCTTGCTTTTTCCCCCACCTCCTCTCCCTGTGCTATTTAACACAGGGCTCACACAGCTGCTTCCATCTCTGGGACAGCCACTCCACCCTGCTCCTGCTTCCAGTGCCCAGGCAGCCCAGCAAACATCCACAGGGATAATACCCCTGGGCATAAACACTGTCCATGCCCCGTGAAAGAGAGCAAGCCCTGGCATACCCCTGCAGTGAGCAGGGCTGGGGCTCATCTTTCTGCTCCCTCTCATGACACATAACCAACCACCAGCACTGGATTCACCTTTTATTAAACTGTCAAAGAGCAAACAGAGGAGAGAGCAAAGCCTGCCCTGGGACCTTCCCAGTGCTGGCACTCCACATGCCTTCCCCCACCAGGAAAGAGGGAAAACCCCCTCAGAGGGTATTTTGGATAGAACTAACAAGGAAAATGTCTGTTATTGGGGGGGTGTGGGGAGAATTGGAGTTCCTACTGACGTCAGAGCCCAGGTCTGTTTTCTTGGAGACAACACAGGATGGACATGGGCACAGGTGAAAGAGTCTCCCAGGTGGGGCTGTGTGGCACCCACATCCCAGCCAGGAATGCACACCAAGATGGGATCACCTGCCTCTGGTCACCCCAGCAGCCATGAGCACAAGCCCATGAACTCCTGGGGAGTGGAAAGAGGTGAGGAGCAGACATGCTTGCTGGGTGGCCAGAAGGAGGTGAAGGAGAGGCTGATTTTAGGTAAAGATCCTCAGGGCCACACTTCAGGTGGCTCTACCTGGAGCTGTGCCCATGGCACAGTCTAGGCTCAGCGAAGAGCAGGGTTATGGTGGGGATGGAGGAGTTCATCTTCCCCTGCAAATGGGACACAGCATCCCACCAGCCAGCTCAGCCTGGAGAAGCTACCAGCAGTGAGGTAAGGTGTGCAGGTGGGCAAGGGGGCGAGCACCTCCAGCTTCCAGAAGTACTGCACCAGCCACCAACCTGGGCTGAGACCTGGAGGGCTGCCATGGGAGGTGCAGCCACACGGAGCTGTGGCCATACCCTGAGCAGCAGGACCTCAGCCTGTCCCCACCTGCCCACCCACCAGCTGCAAACCTGCTGTGTGGCACCAACTTACCTGCACCCAGTGTCAGCAGACAACTTAAAGAGCCCCAACCCTGCCAGGCTCACTAACCTGGGCTCTGCTTTTGGTGCCCTCTCAGCAGGTGCAGTCCAGCCCACGCTTCAAGGGACACACGGCTGAGGCTGGGCAGAGTGGGAGGGCAGCACTGCCTCCATTTGGGGAGCAGGGAGGTGGGAAAGCAAACCTAGAGCCTGCTGCACTTGACACTGGGGAACCTCTGCCAGACCCAAATGCTGAAACCTGCATGGGCGTAAAAAGCAAACAAAAAAAACCTAAGGATGCCATTCAGTGCAACAGAAAGGAGTGAGGATTTCTCAGCAGGGCTTAAATGCTCCTGCTGGACCCCGCGTGGGACTGGCTGCCAGCTGGAAGGGGAGAAGGACGGGGAAAATGGGAGCAGTAAGAAGGAGGTGAGATTCTGTTCTTCAGTTATCATCCCAGTAGGATTTGAGCAGGGAGCAGCGCTCCGCCGGCGCTCCTAGATGGATTTCCTGCGCAGCCGGGCGTGGTGCCGGCAGCGAGGGCTGCTGGAGGACAAAGTGCTCCCCGGGGAGGAGCCGGTCGGGCCCCGGGTGCTCAGGGACACCTCGTCGATTTTGTAGGAAATGGAGTTGTAGTACACGGGGTTGGTGTGGCAGCTGAGGGTCTCGGGGTGGGAGGGCGCGGGGCTGCCGCAGAGCTGGGGTCTGTAGCACAGGCATGTGCAGAAGGAGGGGACCGCGGCCGTCGAGTGGGCGGACTGGCGCCGCTGCCGCTCCGCGTCCTCCAGGATCAGAGGGATGAGGTTCATCTGGCTCGTCCTGTCCTCGGCGGGCAGGAAAATGGCATTGCTGCTGCTGCGGCCGTCCCCCGCCGGCCTGAGGTGGACGTTGTTGTGGACCCTCCTCAGCGACGCTCGCTCCTCGGCGTCTCGCCGCTCGTCCTCCGAGTTCATCGTCAGGAACCGCAGCACCACCAGGTTGAGGAAGGCGCCGATGACCGTCAGGCCCACCAGAATGTACATGAAGCTGAAAGCCACGTACGGGGGCTTCTTCTGCAACGCCTCGTTCTTCTGCAGAGCCACGAAGTCTCCGAAGCCAATGGTGGTCAAGGTTATGAAGCAGTAGTAATAGGCATGAAAGAAAGTCCAGCCCTCAAAGTAAGAGAAGGCTGCGGCGCCGATGCACAAGGTCCCCATGCAGGACAGGAAGCCAACCAGGACCATGTTCTCCATGGAGACATTGGTGGTCCTCATGCCCAGACACTTCTTGATCTTCTTGAGCAGCAGCCTCACGACGGTGTTCATGCGCTCGCCCAGGCTCTGGAACATGACCAGCGTCAGGGGGATGCCCAGGATGGCGTAGAACATGCAGAACACTTTGCCAGCATCCGTGCCCGGGGCAGCGTGCCCATAGCCTGCCAAGGGAAGAGGACAGGCAGGCGTCAGGCTCTGGCTGGGGTTTCCAGCAAGGCTGACCTGGGACCCAGAGCAGCAGTAGAATAAGGGGGAAGTGGGAAATGCGTTGGTAACAGATCTGCAGGCAATGCTAACGGGGCACAGGGTGACACCTGCATGGTATGGTGGCACACTGCATGTGGGCAGAACCTCACTTGGCCTTTAAAAGAGAGAAGGTCCCCTCCTGATGGCCCTAGGGCTGGACTGAGTGATTCCCACAGCGAGGGAGGACAGGGGGTCTGTGGGACACTGAAACCAGCAGTGACAGGTCATCCTGTGGGAGGGGATGCACCCAGCCACTGCTAACCAAAACTGCCCTTGCAGGGCCATCGTCACCTCCCCTGGCATCCATGAGCTGTGACTCAGGGACCCACACAATTACACCATGAGTGGTGATGAAGTGTCCACCAGCACCTGCCAGGCTTCCACAGTGACTCTGTGCCCACCTCCCTTCCTTACAGAGACTGAACAGGCACCAGTGGCCTCTGACCCAAGTGGATGAGTCAGGAACTGGGTGCCAGGGAGGCAGGCAGTGTGGGGAGTAAGAGCATCCAAGGGCACCCAAGCTTTGCTTTTCAATTTCTGTGAGAAACTTCCTTTCTGAAGATGGCTGCAGAACTGTGCTCTTGCACGGCCTGTGGCAAACACCTACCTGTGTGTTCACTTTGTCCAGGTGACCATGTCAATTTTGCACAAAGAAATGGGGGAACCCCCTTTTTAGGTTTGGGTTTTTTTTTTTCCCCCAGTCTGGTTCACAGCTGGGACTTGGCTTCCAGTGCTGCCAGTGGATTTCCAGGACTTTGTAGGGAAGCTCTTATTAGGGAGCAGTGGGAAGCCCAGAGGATGATAACCACGTTGTGCCAGGCTCCTGCTCCAGGAAACTCCTACAATGGGACATGGCTGGGAGGCTGAGGACAGCGATGCACTTGACCATGCTGTGCTCCAAGGTGCAAGCATGAAGGGACTACTTTCTACTTGCTCTTTTTCTAAAGCTACACAATCAAAAGCTGCTCAGCTTCATGCCTACGACACAATTTCACAGAACACAGAGCAGACCTGAGGCTGCAGTGGCCATAAAACCCCCACTCAGATCCAAGCTTAACAACCCACTGCAATCATCCAGTGCTGGGCTGCAAGATAATCCAGCCACAGCAGTGAGAAGGCAAAAACAATGATCCACAAGAGCAGTAAATGGAAAAAAACAGTTGTTGTACCCCGACAGACTACTGAAAGAGCATTAGAGTGATGCTTGGGAAATGACAAAGGGAATTAGAAAGAGTAAACACAGCCACATAAACCTCAGAACAGAGCTGGAGCACAGCCTGACAGAAGGAGACCTGAGGTGCCAGCGTTTTGGATATATGGCAGCAGGGCTGGAACTCTTTATGGCAGCGGCATGCGATAAGGGCAGCAATTGTTTGCTGCTGTCAACAGAACAGTGATGGAAATGAAGCTGCAACCTGCCAGAAGATGATGGAGGTTCTCCCTGAAACCATCCACCCTGCTGGGGCCTGTTGCTAACCCTGTGCTGAGCCCCTTGCTGTTTGCTGGCCATGTGCATTGCCAGCTGCACAAACTCCACCTCGCGTCTTGTAGGGGTACATGGAGCCCTCCAGGGCAGGGCCTGGGGGAGTAAGTGTCCCTCTGCCACCTCTCATCCCCTGGGAATGCAGCACAGCTGATCTCACCAGCCCTTCTCCTGAGGGAGGATGCTTTCAGCTACCAGATGTGTTTCATCCATCCCAAGCCCCTTGCTAAGGCTGAGCCCTGTCCCATGGATGAGGAGGGTCCTGTTGGCTGGGGAAGGGCAGGCTTGGCCTTAGGGTTCCTGACTCCAAACCATGTCTGCAGACTGAAATCCCAGCACCAGCAATGACCTGAGCATGGGATCCTGTGCCTGTCTACCCCCACGGGATGCTCAGGGTGAATGGATTAATAAAAGTGGATTAATTAAACAGTGCTCAACTCCCATGTGGCCAAGCTCACCGAGGACTAAGGCAATCCTCACTCGCTTTGCTTTCATTCTTTTGCAGAACTGAAGTGGGCAGACTGAGGGACAGGGCTCTGGTTTGATTAACTCTGTCTCCATGGGGCTTTAAAGCCACTCATTCGTTGCCAGGCCAGCTGACCCCCACCTCTGCACATTCCCCTGCAGGCTGAGCCAGATTCAGCACCTGGTGACTGTCCTGGCTTCCTGAAGCCAGGTCTCAAGAAGCCAAGCAGGCAGAGTTCTGAGCTGGCAAAGAAGCCAATAGTTCTTGTCCAGCTCATCAGCATGGCTTGCTGGCTACAACACTGCACAGAGAGCAGGCAGGGCTCCCATCTCTGTCCTCCTGCACCCCCCATCAGCTTCTGACACTGCCTCTCATGAAGATGCCTGCAAGAAACTCTGTGTCCTGCCCATGGATTACCTCTTAACTGCTGGGCACTGGGGGTCCCACAGGGACAGCTCCGGGGAATGGCCTGAAGGGATACCCCAGCCTTGCAAGGGCAAGATCTGCCTCTCCTCTGCAGGCAGCACCCCCCTCACCCTCTCCCCAGGGCTGTGCTGGGGCACCGAGAGGTGGTGGAGGTGTGGGAGGGTTTGGAGATGCAGAGGTACGGGGATGGAGGGAAGTTGGGATGAAGAGGTGTGGGGATGCAGAGGTGCTGGGATGGAGGGGTGGGGACATGATGTGGTACAGGGATACGAGGACACAGGCACGCGGCGGTGGTGGGGTACAGCAGTGTGAGGGTGCAGAGGTGCCGGGATCTGGGGTCGGAGGGATGCATGGATGGAGAGGTGCCAGGACGTGGGAGCCGAGGGGCACACGGGACACAGTCCAGGAGCCAGCACTCACCGATGGTGGTGATGACCGTGATGGCGAAGTAGAAGGAGCCGGCGAACTTCCACTGGCGGCCGGCGCGGTGCGGTTCGGCCTGCAGCACCAGCCGCTCCAGCTCCCGGTAGTCGTCGGCGGAGAAGCGATACTTCCTGCGCAGCTCCCCGCGCTTCTGCTCCAGCAGCCGCTTGCGGCCGCTCTCCGCCTCCGACTCCAGCGCATCGAAGACGGCGGCGCCCACCAGCAGGTAGGAGAAGATGCAGAGGATGAGCGCG